>JAPQRQ010000027.1:15943614-15955013 GCA_037367365.1 Apogon talboti
TGTCTGGATCAGCACTTATGTTGTTGGAATGTTCTAAAAGTGATGTTCTAATGTTCTAAAATACATGTTCCTTTCACTTTACATGTGTTTTTCTTGTATGTTTTATATTTACTTCTTGGATTTTTTTTTTTTGCCACTTATGGGTAAGGACCCAAATATGGTAACTTCAGTAACCTTGATTTGATTTTCTACATAACAATAACAATTTTTGAAAATTTTCACAAACCTCTTGTTGTGTCCTCAAATGACACATTAAGGTTGAAATTTTGACTTTCAGAGTATTTCAGTGAGTGCCATATAAAATGTTAATTTAATACAATTTACTAAATCACAACTTACAACAACTTAAAATGCTATTTTTCGACACAGTGGTTTTATTTCACTGTGGTTACAACAGCTCAACAAAAGCAATCTAATCCTAAAAGAGAATAAAATCAAACTCATATGAACTTATATCTCTTAGTTTTTAATCTTTTCACCATACTTTGGACTATTTTTATACTAGTTACAGTTTATTTGAGGTAGCATTTCCCACCATTACTGCAAAGGTCCGCAATGTTTCCTCTGTATTAATTTGGCAAAGATGAACTGCCGCAGCAGACACAGCAGAAAAGTGTAATTTGACTTTAATCTATAACTATAGTGTAGCCCATCTGTTTTAGAGGTAGTAATTATACCATAATTTAAAAGATTATAATCGCCACTTTAAAAAAATAATTATTGCCCAAAGCACTGCAGCTTTATTAAAATGATACAGGAAACACTGCAGAAGTGATATATCGCCTCACTTCAAGATATTCTCCAGGAAATTTCCATTTTACTGTAAATTAAATGCCGTCTACACCCCTGGAGGAAAGAACACAACAGATGATGCATTTCATGACTCTTTATACAGCACGCCTACAATGCAAACAACTCCCACTTGTATTTTTACATTTCATAGGTTTTTTTTAGTACACTTACCACAAGATTACATTCTTTTAATCCAATTCATTAACTCTTCAGACCCAGACCTATTTTGTGCCAACATCCAAGGTCATTTTTTCTCTACATTTAACCCTTTTTATTTATTTGATTCATTGTTGTTATCTTCCTTTTGCATTTTTCTGTAAAAATCCGTTTTTCCTATATTTAATTAACTGACCATGTGGATGTTCATTAAAGCTCAGAGTAAATTTAAAGGTTTTTAATGTCAAACCAGAGAGAACTGAAGCAAAATGGCTTTTTACAGCAAAATATTTCATGAACTGAATATAAAAACAAGTGTCTACAGCCAAACTCCATGGATTTGACCGGTGAATCAATATTCTAGATGATGGGGTTTCCATGTTCACTACGGCGCCTCTGAACGTCCATATGGGTCATGTCTGATGACTCTGAAAACCAGAGGAACTGTATTTTGCTTTACCATTTAACTGCACAGATTGGATTAATGGTTCTATAGTTATTATACATTTTGGATCGGTAGATGTCTTCGGTCACCATTGGTTGGTTAGGTCTTTGAGGGTTAACCAGCCACAAAGTAAACAACAGAAAACACTGCGTAGAGACACTGGTTTTATTCCACTGTGGTTACAACATCTCGAACTAATCCCTCAAACGTCCCTCAAACACTCAAGAACCAAAGTCATATGAACTTCGACCTCTTACCTTTCGGCGTTTTCACCAGGTTGGAATATGTTTGGACTAGTTGCAGTTTATTTGAGGTGACATGGCCGTGCATTTAGTCGTTTTCTGAAAGTGTAAAGTATACATGCCCTCTGCCCAGTGTAGTCACTCATTAACCGGAGCTGCCCCGCCTCAGTGTCTGTATGTGACTGTAAATGCCCTGTCACCGGCGCAGTATTACTAATATGTTTTAATAAAGCACAGATATGGGTTTGTATGGGAACGGTTACCTCAGGGTGGTTGAACGTCTGTGTTTCAACACCGTAAACCTGCATTTTTGCCTGGATGATTGTGGAATGCTGTAATTCTTTAATCTGATTAATTTGTGTTGCACTCACTGTATCATTCAGGGATTTCTCCTGTCGCTCTTCACTGCCCCACAGATTTTCTTTTGTGCAATCCACTGTACCTTAAAACCTTAAAAGCCTTGTAGATAAATGCAGCGTGTGTCAAGGTAAAAATTTTAATGGTTAACATTTTTCATCAGTCAAAATATTTCATATTCTCAAATGTGGAGAGCAGATTGATGATTTAAAAAAAAAACTGAATTGAAAGGCATTTAGACATCTGAAAATAAATAGGTTCTTTGACAGAAAATAAACCCTTCAAAGCTGCCTGAAAGTTGGACTAAATGTTTTTTTCCTGCAAAGTCGACTTGATTTAAAAAGACGCATTAAAGCAGAATAACAAAAGAGTGTAAAGAAGAAAGAAAAAAGTATTAAAGCTTCACTGAAATACTCTGGCAAGGGGTTTTTGTGTTGCAGTTTTGGGAAAATAGCTCATTTTCTGGCTACATAACTGTGCAGAAACACTAAACTATAAAAACACACTTGAGTGACTGATTGTTTTTACTTAAGTTAACTAAGTAATCAACACTAAGTTTTACCACTTAAGCGCATTTTACGACACTTTAATACCAGGCTGCATTCATTAAATGAAAAGTAGCAATAAAAACCTGGAGCAAATCTATCTAGAATGAAACAAACATACAGTTTTCCGAGTCACTTACCTCAACATTTTGTCCTTTTGGTTGGATTCCTTTTAGGAGACACATTCTTTTTCCCTCCGCCACCAGGAGCGCGGAGAAGGCACCGACATCTCCAAACCCAGGTCGGGGGCGCGCACAGAAGCAGCCCATCTACGTGAACGTGTGAGCTGAAGCTGTCGGTGAATAATGTGAATGACTGATGACCAACTTTTCTGCACTCCCAAAACTTGACGGCGCGCACGGAGCCATAACTGTCGGTGTGCGTAAAGCGCGCACTCGTTCGGCAACAGTGGAGACGCGTAACACTAGGTGGCGGACGTCAACCACAGTATGGCACAGTTTGGTTTGGCACGTGGTGGAAGGTGAGGCCACATATCACTTCTTGGTGTTTTCAGTGTTTTGGATTTTTATTTAGCACTTTATTAGTTTTTTTTATACGTTAAACACTTGGGTGAGCGTTTTCTAGGACTTAAATGTGTGTTTTTTTTAAAGTTGACTTAGTTACTCAAACCCGAGCAACTCATTATTAATCAGCAAGAAAACTCGAACGGCAAACAGCTATTGTATAATTAAACCTGCGGGATAATTATGCGCGCACTTTAATGCTGTTCGTGTCAAAAAGCTGCTGTAAAGAAAGGGTTATATTAAGCACACGACAGGAAACATCACACACACACACACTTGTCTGTCAAATCACGTTTTATCCCTGTATTTACAACCGGTTTAATTAATACTTGTTAATCTTGGGAACAGCAAGTGACAAAGTAAAAGTAATTTAGTAATTTTAATCATACGACATATCATATGATTATGTGTTCTCTAACTGACAATTCATTTGTTCGCTTGTCTAAGAAGTTTCCTGTCTGAGATTTCTAATGTTTGACACTTTACAACATGTCCAACAGGCACCGCTTTGTGTTAAAAGTGAGCAATGAATGGACCAAGAAAAGATTATATTACAGCTCTATGAAAACTAAATGGCATTTTCTTTTACTGATATGTTCAGTGTTGAAAGAAATATGTATTTTACTTCATTTATCAGGGATAACACATACAGGTATTGTTATACTAAACAAAGAATGCAATCAAGGCAATTTATATAGGACTTGTAGCCATAGCGGCTTATTTACAGACCTAAAACAAACAAAAACTAAAAAATGATAGGGCAACATTAAGTAACAAAAACTGAACACAATGCATGAACTTTGGCACAGATCAGCAACAGTCAAATGATAGTGCAAGATAAAGTAAAATTAACTACAAATGCCAAATATTTAGATGTTTCCTATGAGATGGTTTGATACTTGGCATACTTAATTGCATATTTAAGTAAAATTATGTAAGTATAATCAGCAAAATATATTAAAAGTATGTAAAGTAAAAGTAGAGCAGGTCCTGTCAGTGTTTTTGGATTCATTTTGCCTCTGCATTCATGTTTATTTTGCATTTTACAGTTGTAGATGCTAAAGATTAACCTGATTTTAAAATACTATATATACTTTTTAACCAATGTTCTTTAAGATCATCATACGTTCGCAGTGTCACCATCCTGTGAGGACCACATTTCATGAGGAAAAACTTGCATGTTTTTAGCTTTGTGTCATGCATTTTCATCCTTATTTAGCAGAAGGATGAGACGTTATCATAATTGTTCAAAACTAACACGAATGGAAAAGCATGGTTTTCACTGGATGGAAAATAGTAAATGTGTAAAGTAATTAAAGCTCTTAGATAGATGTAGTGGTGTAACAAGTACAATATTGACCTCTGAGATGTAGTGAAGTAGAAGTATAAAGCAGCATAAAATGGAAATACAGCCAAATTTCAGAGTAAAAGCCACCTTTCTTTCTCTGTGTATATGTTATAGATAAATGTATGGAGTGTTAAAGCTCCGATATGACCTTTCAGACTCATCATTCAATGGTTTTCTTTACCTTTGCAGTGTTTTGCTGATGGAAACACCTCTGAAGGCTCCATGTCACGTTGGGAAACTGACTGAAAATGCACCTCTATAAAGGTTGGACTCCCATTTTACTGTGCACACAATGTCAACTCATACAACATTAAGTCATATTACACTGCGGAGTGACTGCATCCTCCTTTTGTTGTAGTCCCTCCATGTTTGCTGCCACTTCTCATAAATTCCCCCATTAACGCCCTGCCTGCACTTTGCCTTCATGTTCCACTTTACTGGAGCAGATCCATACCACCAGCTGAGGTAATTATACCCTCCTCCACTGATTCAGAATCAGGGATAAAATCAGGGATTCTCAGTGCAGAGTCTGTAAGAGCTGGTTCACGTCTGAGCACTGATAGTGATGCATCATTAGGTGAGTCTGCGCAGCGTCGTGGAGCTTTGAAGTTTCCCCCAGTACGACAAGAATACAAGCAGAATCGGAGCAGACTCAGCTACACATGCATTGATTTAATAAGAACAGAAACCTATTTAATCAGAATTACCCTTAATGTGAGGAAATGACCTAACTATATGTGTTTATTCCTGCAACTGCAAACATTTCGCGCTCCTCAATTGAAGCTGTAAGAATCTGGCGTTGTTTTTCTACATGTAATACACGTACTCTGATGTTTGCATCTAAAGGGAACTTAGCCGGCCTCTGCTCACAAATGCAGCTCTTATTGTTCATTACCGGCCAGAGGGTTTGCTGTTGCACCAGTTAACAAGCTCATGAGTGCTATCCATTGCACGGCGGCTGAGCTAATCAGCTGGTAACAGTCGATTCTTCCTGAGAGAGAAGCCGACAAGGTGTAATTGAACCATTACCTGGTCTTGATGTCACAGGAGTGCGGACGTCGTGGGAGAATTCTTTTTTTTTTTTTTTTTAAGTTTAAAGTCAAAGAAATCTACTTTATTCTCTGCACTGTGGTTGAACTTCCCTTGAAGAATAAACATGACTTCATTCTTAAATGGTGCAGACTTTATAAATTAAGGCTCATTCGATCAATACTTGGTTTAATTAACTGTTTTTTTAGGCTTTTAGGTGTTTCCGCTGAACAGGGAAATGGTGTGTTGCAAATTGCGTGGAGCAGTAATTGTGAAAACTTGAAAGCAAAAATCACAGACCATAGTAAAACAAACAACACGTTTGCAACTCTAAGTGCATTGACTGTTCATTTTGTGTGTTTTTTTTAGAACTTTTTGTTGGTGTTATCAACTTTGTCTTTGTAAGCAGCAGATTTTTGCACCCACTTCTATCTTTTCATGAATTCATTTTGTATCATAACTACAATCTACAAATATATCAAATTATGATGATTATTTATGAATCTTTAGGTCAACTTTTAATCAAACAGTCAAATATTTCTTTATTCTGGCTTCTCTCTTTGTTTGCAATGTGATATTAACCCATAAAGACCCAAACATCCACTGTCGTCCAAAACCATCTACTGATCTAACCTGTTTAATACCTGTTGATCCATTAATCCTATCAATACATGTAAATAATTGGTGTAAAATACAGTTTATCATCTTTTCATGATCATCAGATATGACCCATTTGGACATTCAGAGGCTCTGTAGTTACCATGGAAACACCGTCATCTTCTACAGCATTGATTCAGTTTGATCAATGACAGTGGATGGACACACTTATTTTATGTTCAGTAAGTGATATATTTTGCTGAAAAACTCACTTTTTCTCCAGTTTTCTCTGTTTCTTATACAATAACCTTTGAATTTACTCTGAGCTTTAATGAACATCTACATGATCAGTAAATTAAATATAACAAAAATACCTGATTTCACTGAAGAAATGCAAAATAAAGAGGATAATATTGCAATAAATGGTGATAAATCACTTAAGAATGGGGTACTATTGAGAAATTCATTTGCGAACTGCCACAAACGTAGCACTGGGTCTTTATGGGTTAAACTGAATATTCAGGTTTTTTTTTTTTATTTTTGTTTTAGGGTAAAACAGACTATTTGAAGAAAGTCCGTTGGTCTGAATTAGATGTTTTATTTATTTTTTTTGTCACTTCAGAGTCTTACCACTGAGTGGCATTCATGAGTTAGTTAAATTGTTCCAAAACAGTGATTGTAAGGAAGCAGCAGCAGCAGCTCTGTTTTATTGTTTTATGAAGAAGAATCAGATAGAGTCCACCTTCCTGAGTAGTTTAGATAAAGCTTTAGGCTCTAGTTACCACGTTGCTCTGTCTCTGTCTGTTGGCAGGCTTTACCTATCATCAATAATTGGACCTGATTAATTGAATAATAATGAATAGACGCCACCTGTCGTCGTCTCTTGGACCGGCGTGCCAGCTGCTGAGATCTGCAGCAGACAGGAGGCACTAAATCATGCATAGTTTCCTCAAATCTCCTTCACTTCATTTCTCAGTATCACAGCTCTGACATCGTTCTCACATCCCGGATTCATGAGGATGGAGGATGACTAAGGCTGCATCCAGACTGCAGGCAAAAGGGGCCCAAATCTGTTTTTCTTTGTCCGTATAAGTGAGTCACATTGTTTTTGTGAACAACACAGGTCACACGGAATCATATCTTTTCAAATCAAATCATATGTGGTCCTCGATTTGATCTTTTTTTGGTGTGGATTTTTTTTTCTTCATTTTTCTGAACTGTCTTATTAGAATTCATGTGACTTTTACATCATTCCAGATTGACATTTGTCCCAGTTCTGCTCTATTGTGAATTATGTGAATGTAAATATGGAAAGCAGCTGTGATGGAGGGAGTCCCTGTGAACATTTTTATGGAAAACAAATACACAGTTTCACATTCAGTTTCATGCAAAGCTTTTTATACTCAATGCACATGGTGGGATATAGATAAACATAGATATATGTGTAAAATAGGAGGTATCTTTAACCAAAATAAATGTAGTTGGGTTATTCTCAACATCAGATGGAAGAGGAACATTGGTGATCTTCAGAAACTGTGTAAGAGATAGACAATTACAATGCAATAATTCATATCCTTATACACATACAGTAAATACAGTTTGATTAAAGATGCTACCACCATTTTTGTCTATATATTAATGAAGATGTGCTCTAACCACTGATATAATTGTCATACATGAGCAATATGCATTTGAAATATGGATGTGCAACAATTATTTTTGTCATTTTAACACCTCATAAATCAGGAAATCAGATTTAATTTAGAAAAAATACTTAATCACTGACATGAGAAATAAATACCAACGTTTTAAAGATCTGATGTACTTCAATGTGGAGATGCGCCAAGCAAAGGTTGGCCTTAAGAGTCTTTTTTTCTCTCTCTTTTCAATCAGATATAATTGGGCAAATGTATGACTGTCAACTTAAACACATAGATCTTCAAATTTTCTTTCTATGCTACTTGTTTTAACAATAAAATCAGCCTCGCACTGCATTTTCGAAGCTCTAGTATCTTAAAAAAGGATCTATTTATTGTAATTAAACATCATTGCGGATTGGCAATCATTTGTGGTGACGTGAAATGAAGAAACGTAGAATAAAAATACAAAAGACGCATGCATAATGAAAATAGATGTATAAGGTTAATATTTTCTATGAGGCAAATCTGAGATGGGAAGTCGGGAGGCCTCCAGTGATTTCACAGGGACCGACTCATAAGGGACATTTTTTCGATTAAGTTCTGATGTAGAGATCCTTTAACTTGCACGAGTGAGCAGCTGGCATTCCCATATTCCCATAATGCACTGGTGGCAGCATAAGGCAACAGGTAATGTGAACTGAGGAAAGCCCGTTATTGCTTGATCTCATGCATGAAAACAATATGGCAGCTTCTGAGACGTAACAGAAGATCATCATATGATGCTTTTTCTACTGCAATTGAGATTCTCCTGACACAGCTATCAGAGGTGTAGCGGTGCAGTCATTCCTCCACAAAAAAAAAAAAAATACATAATGAAAAATGTGGCTCTCCTCATAAATTCACTGGCTTCCACTGCACACCAGCTCATAAATGAATGAATCTGGGTAGTTAATCAGAATTGCAACCTCTTCACCTATTCCAGTGTTTCGGTTAATTACTGAACAGAAACGTGCTTCGCCGGATTTTCATACAGTCATCACGTCTGGCTGTGCGGGCGGAGGAAGTGGCTTCGTTTACAGCCCCCGTGGCCTTTGGTGACATCTGCGGCCCTGCGCGGCTCTGCAGGCAGTAAAAGGGAGTGTGTTTGTGAAAAGGGAGGGGGTGGGGGGGTCTTTCATTAACAGATGGCTGAGGGAGGCCTTTGAGAAGCTGGATATCTAGAGCAGCACTCTAATAATTTAGCTGTTGCTTTCTGCGTCTTAATCAGAAACAGTGGGGAAACATTTCTCTCTGACAACACGCTTCATGTTTGATGTCTGCTGTCGACGGAGTGGAAGCCTGAGATACATTTTCCTCTCCAGCCGTCCGGGCAGGTGTGTTTGTTTAAGAGGGGAAATCAATCAACATTAACCGTGTTGGTTTTTTTTTTTTTTTTTTTGCTGTTATTTCACATTATTTTGAAGATGCTGATTAAATTCCGGCGCCTTCATAAACAGCTATATATTAAAGCAACGTTTCCCACCTTCAGATGTAATCCAGTTTATTCTGTGCCTCACGCTTTCATGCGTCATTTAAAGCTGCCCATCAACACTCAGACTGGAAAATCAGAAGATATTGTATAGAAATACAGATGGAGAAATAGAACAGTTGCAAGAACATTTGGAAATATTATTGTCCGGTCTGCTGAAGAATAGCTATTGAAGTCTGTATACCCCCTATTGTATTTTCAGTGCCCATCTAGTATTATGTGGGGGTGGTAATGCTTCCCAGATGTAAAAGTTGTTTTGTTTTGTTTCTGTTTCTCTGTCTGGCACTTAGACGCTGGAGGCAAACCATGGCAACTGTATCTGTATCAGAAATGCAAAGACGACTCAGGAGGCTGAACTCCAGATGAGGTAAGATAAAAGTCTAGTCCCCAAATCCCAAAAACTGATCGTTGTGAAGGTTGGGAATGCGACCTGCTCTGAATGTGGCTGAATTGTGGTTTGTTGGATGTAGACGCTCTGCATGAAGTTACAGCCAGGTATTAGCATGAACTCCAGAGGCAGTTGAGTTATAATCAGATTCATAACAGCGGAGAGGTTTGATATGGAAATGTTGGATGTTTGGGGTTATATCAGTGCTGAAGTGGACTGGAAACTGCAGCTTTTTATTTATTTTTTTTTAAATTCTCAAGAGGTCATGTTGACTGGTCATACTTCCATCAGCTTTAGATGCATTCACTTAAACCTACGGGGATCTCTGGTTTGCATTTGAGAATTGTAACGCCTGACGTAGGACAACCACTTTCCTGGCTCTCAAGAAAGACCAGAGCCTGGATGGGATTGTGGTCCACAGACGACATTTATTTATTTATTTAGAAATTATCCACCTCAGTGATTAAATGTGCAAAATTTTACATACTTTAATAAGATAAATTAGAAAACGTATGACAAAAGTGCTGATTAGCTGATGTTAAAGTGTTATTACACATATTTATTGGTTTATTTATACAATAGATTTATAAATATTTGAGTATCAAGAACCTGTAAAGTAAATGTAATGTACAGACAGTGTTTTAAAGTGCTTTTTTAAAATTTTTTTTAGATGTGGTAGCTCTGAGACAAGCATTCCTTTTGAGTAAAACCCATTCTCTCATTAATTCTCACAATTTCACATTCTAATCTAAGACTGTATCTTAGAAACTACAGCCAACCAGCATTTGTGACTTAATTTTTCTTATTAGTGGCTCAAACTTGGTAAAGTTCCACTACAATTATTGTGGAGGTGTTTTACTTGTAGACTGAAGTACTTAACTGGAAAAGGAAAGGCAGAATAGACTTCAGGGACTTTACCTACCGGCCACAAAACAGGAGGAAAATGGAAAAACCAAAGTTTCCACCACTATCACTCCTTCTGAGTTTCAGACCTCAGGGTTTAGTGACTCTGAGATCAGGGTTGTGTTTTTGGAGCTGCTTGTAGAACGACGAATATAGACTAATCTAATTATTTACAATGTATCAAGACCCATAGATCAAACTACTTTTAAAGTGGGTGGAACAGGTTAAGAGGTCCTCCCCAGGTTTATGTTCACTTGAGGCACATTTTATATTGATTTGAATAAGAATGAATGCACATAATTGGAAATGAATGCTCTTTTTGTGTATATATATATATATATATATAAACCCTTAACACAATGTAGTAGTACAAAGATGCAACAAGTTGCTTCGACTGATGAGCCGAATAAGATATTCCCTGGAGTCATCCATGACAAAAACCATCACTGGCATTTTAAATGAAAAAGCAGTGTTGCATATCCAGACCCTCTGTCAGTGCTGGAGATACGTCTAGTATCATTTACTGTCGGCCCATAATGGGGATCAAAGTGACATGATATAAAAATGAGTAAATCCTCACATGGTGAATCCTACAAGTAACTACGGCAGCTGAAGGATCACTCTTCAACTTTTGTCACATCTGACATGCAGTAATCCATGCAAATCAATGATCTGTAGAACATCCTGAGGCATAAATATATTTACCCAGAGCATATATACTGATGCAACAGTGTGCAAGTAGTTCATTATTATCCTATGTGCATATACAAACAAACATATGCCTGCTAACATATAACATGATAGCGACAACAGCAAAACACACTAAATCAGGGGTGGGCAATCCTGGTCCTCGAGGGCCGGTGTCCCTGCATGTTTTAGATATTTCCCTCTTCCATCACACCTGG
>JAPQRQ010000027.1:15973012-15983455 GCA_037367365.1 Apogon talboti
CGTTTTCCAGAAATGCCAACAATGATGTATATTTATTTACTAACCTGACTTTGTAAAATATTTGCTTTGTTTGGATTCTGAGAGTGAACCGTCACCGACTATTGAAAAGAAGTATGTCTAGTTGTGAAGCCTGCAAAAAGAAGCACAGTTTACATGACTGCAGCTTATAAGATACAACCATACCTTCAAGATCTTAGCACTTGTTATACCATTGTTGCAAACAACTCCCACAGATATTACGGCGTACACGAAGCATTCATCTGAGGTGGAATCTGAAGTGGACCCATTCTATATCTGCATGGATGATATAAAAGCATATACATCTTTGATCTTTGTTCTTTCACCTTGTGGCTTTGTGTTCTCTGTACGACTGCAGTACTCCAGTGACGCAGGTAAAAATACTTGACCTAATGTCGACAATAAGGGAGGTTTCATTTTGGTCTTGCTTTGCCCATTGATTCCCACACAGAACTAATGAGGGCTGCACAACAGTGATTAGCTCACAGCGTCACAAGGTCTTTAGCGCTCTGCTCCAAAGACGTGAATGAAATGACTTCTATTGCTCCCAGTTGCCTCATTCTGATTATTCATTTGGAGCAGAGGTGAAAATAATAATAATAATTTTATTCAAGGAAGAGAACAGTTAATGTGCTGAAGTTTTATGTTATTCAAGTAAAGTCACTTGCTTATTACGGAAAAAAACATTTACATTAGTGTCTTTTCTATTTTTCAATCATATTAAAGATTTATATTTAGGTATATTATAATTTATTTATTTTTTCTTAGTAAATCTGAAGTCAGCAGCTCCTTTCTTACGTTTATTCAACTAAGGCATCCCTCATTCATGAATTTAAATAATAGAATCAAGTATGACAGAGTTACAGAATATAACAGATAAAAAAAACAGGATGGAAAGAAATAAGGAACGGTATCAGACAAAAGCAACCTCCTTCATTCTTTGTCTGAACTGTTGCCCTTGAGCAAATGCTTTAGGACCCTGAAAACCAGGACAAACAGACTCGAGGACAGTTTTCTGATTATTGTTGATTTACATTATTGTACATTGTTGATTATTACATGTATTTAGTTATTGCACAGTTCAGTGTAATGGTTGCTCTGTGGTAGGTGTTTTCCAGTCTTGTTGTCCGTGCTCTGATGGTCCTGTATCTTCTCCCTGATGGATATATGGACTTTCATATAATTAGTTGAGTTATCCTCTAGTGAAAGTACCACCTACTTCTATTGAGAGATTGACCACAAGACTCTAACATAGCGGCAGAACCTGATGACCTCACAAATTCAACTGGTTATTGATTCTTGATAGAACATACCAATGAGATACGGGGACCTTTTTTTTTTTGGTAAGGACGTCATTTGATGTACACGGGGCTGCGGATCTCCAGCCTCAGACTGTGACTCAGGCTGAGGTGTTACAGGAACAGGACGGAGGTGGGAGGGCTGAGAGGGAGCGACGTGGCCTGATAAATCACATCTGTTCTGGAGACGCGAGCCTGATGCCTGAACTGAAGCGTGACCAAGTGTTGAGGAAAGGAGAGCTGATCAAAAGAGAGGAGAAGGGAGGCAGAAAATTGAAACTTAGACTCGACTCCTCCTCCGTCTTCACTTGGTCTTTCTGTCTTTTGTTGTTTAGTCTTTTTACAAACAGGATGCCGCTGATCGTACCTTTGAGGTGTACGCATGGGTGATTTCATTTTCTTTGTACAGCGTTGTAGCCGGGTTGAACAGATGGAGCATCGGGGAGGGTTACATAACTGCTGCTCTAATACTGACCATCATTACAGTGTAGTAAAAAAAAACAAAACAGTGAAAGTAACTCAGGGGTGGACGTCAGTGTGGGCTTTTATTTATTTATTTATTTAAGATAGAATCAGTCTCTCAAGTGAAAATAAGAGACGGTCTTCATAGAAAACAGCATCACAGGCCAAATGAGCATATTCTGACCCTGAAGTCTATGATATTGTTTAGCAGAATGTGCTTTAGTACGTTCACCTTCCATATCAGAGACTACTGAATGGAAAGTCTGCTTTGCATAATGAAAACTGTTCTGTAAATGAGTGTGTATTATTGTAACCTTAACCTTGAATAGTAAATGTATGAGAACAAAGCAGAGGGAGTGATGATAACAGACAAAAATAATGCTGGACATCACTTTAAGACAAGACAAAATGAAAAACAAACATGTTCATGTACATAAATTGTCATTCTACGATTCCATCCATGACAGATCGATGTCAATTCAGGGTTTTTTAAAACAGGAGGACCTTTCCACCGAAGTCCATTCCACTAGCAATCATACTCTAAGAAATATAATGTTCTTAAAAAGACTGAAAAAAAAGAAAAAACTCAAAGGACATAAAACAGATAACTTTATTTTTAACTTTATTTAAGCACCATAAAATGTTTCACATGTTAAAATATCCACACAATATGTCATGTCCCATACCCCATCCACACCAATACAGATATTTCGCAAAACATATTATGTTTCTTTATGTTTTGACCTCTTGTTTGGGGCTTTCATAAATATTTCTATCCAATGTGGAACTTTTTTACTCAGCCATTTCCTTGGTGTTGCTTTTTTTTCTTCCTTCTAATAATATGTGCAGTAAGTATCACAACAACTAAGTTGATTTTGTGTCTAAATATAATCCAACCCTGATACTAAACCACAGATATATTTAAGTTAAACATTTTGGAACTTAGAATAGCAGTAGGAAGCAGTATAGTATTTCAACTGACAATCACACTATAATACCAATTATATGTCATTATATATGTTCCTATATAAATAAAAAAAAATCCAACTGTGTATCCAGTAGGGTGGTTATAAATATAACGCGGCCTGCATCATGTTTTATTTCGACAAAATAATTTACTGTTAATTAGCGCAGTGTCCAAGCACAAACATGTGATGAACAAACATATATTACTCACTGACAACTTGTTTCTGTTGTTATCTGAAAAAAACAAAAAACAAAAACCATCCAACAAATCTGATATGTATCGGATCAGCCATTGTTGACAACACCATCACCAAATGCTCTAGGGTCAGATTCAGGCAGATACAGAGTTTAATTCAAGTACCAGGCTGTGGATTTATACAGATACAGAGATGTAACCTCCACTGTCTTGTGTCAAAGTGCTGGAGTTTTTATCTGTTTTATTCTTATTTACTACCACGAAAAGACCAGTGGCTCATTCGCTGGCAAATTAAGTTGAGATTATATCAGTTGAAACAAGCAGTAGAAGCATTGTTTCTCTGGGAGCTGAGTCCCATAAAGAAAATATAATATTGATTTACTACACTGTAATGTTACCTTTGGCATATTGTGGCATTTATTCTCCCTCTCCACCATTTGTTCTGCTAATTCATCGAAAGTTACTATTAGTCAAACTACAGCAAAAGGGAAAAACATCCGCATGATGACAAACGTGTGTGAAGTCTATGATTACTATCTTAATATACATGCATTATTCACCAGGCATTCACAGCTATAATGCAACACTGTTTGGTTCAATCTCACACCTGTGTAATGATGTTGGCTGGCCGATCCACAGAGACGGCATTTAATGTTGTGTCTGAAGCTGCCACTAGAGGTTCAAGTGATGTTTGTTGGGGTCTCGTGGTTTTTTCTGTCTTTGTTGCTGTTTAGGATGAAGCAGTGGTTGGCTATGGTTTAATTAGCAGACTGCAGGGCTCCCTGGGCCAGAACGCCTGTATTATCAGAATTACCCGCCTGTGGTGTCACATTAATTGTGAAGCAAACACTTGTCACTTTCAAAGATAATTTAAAAAATAATCTTTTTTGAAAGATAAAGTGTGGGAGGAAAGAGTGTGGATGCAAAAGGGGGCACTGTGCCCGAGGTGTCTGCAGACCCATGGGAGTTAAATGTTCCTGAACTGTCTAATGGTGCCGCCGTGCATTGAATTTGTAATCGGGCTACAGACAAAGAGCCTGGGCTCAGGTGAACCTGTGTGCTAATGCAGTATTGTGTTTGATTTTTTTTTTTTTTTTTTTTCAATTTGGTTCAGAGATAATGCATTCTGATCAAGATCCTTGCAGTTGTGTGTATCTGGGTTTTATTGTGGTTACCATTAACTCTGGCCAGATGTGAAAGTAGCCATTTAAATAACAATGAAATTACAAAGTACGGCAGGAGAAAGTAATGGAAAGTTAAATGAGTGTAGCCAGTAAAATGCAGATTAAAAAAGGTGCAATAACAAAGTAAGTGTCAGGGAGACAAAGGACACAATCAAAAAGACAATCCAAGCATGCAAATGCAAATGCATGCTCTGAAGACAAGTATGCATGTATTTACAATGTTAAACCAAGATATACTGTAGTTTAATAGACAAAGAGTAAGTGCAGTAATCACTGTTCAGGTTGCCTTAAAGAAGGATATAGAGTTACAGAGGCAGAGATGATGTGTATTGTAAGACAGAGTGTGTTGTATCCTCCTTCATAGTGATTGTATGCTGCTGTTGTTTGTGCTGCGTGCTCAGCCGTGATAATTAAAAGACTCGCTCCCGTCATCCCCCTGAGTGCTCACCGTTTCTTACAGCGAGAACAACTTCTCTGAAACACCCAGAGTCCGACATGGACGAGATGCACAATGAAAAATCCTGGTGCAATTACTGAAAATCGACTTTAATTAAAATTGTAATTACTTATTTCACCCCCTACCTCTGCCGCATGCGGATTCATCTGGTCATTGAGTATTGTTTGCAATTTCATCTCACGACTCCTACTTATTATCTTTGGAAAATATTCACAAATAAGCATGTTGGGACTTAAAAGTGTGTGACTAGAGGGAACATGTCCGTGACAATTTATTAAACTCTTCATATTGAAGTTACTGTTGCTTTGAGTAATTTTTGTTTGTTTGCTACTTCACAGCATAATTAGAAGCTTGAGGAATTCTGCTATAGATGTCAGACTTTTAATGCTTGTTAAAATAATGCATAAAGGAAGTGCATCTTCCTGAAAACATACCCTTTAAAAAGTTTTTTCTTCTCAGAGGCAGTAAATCTATTGCAGTTTCATGAGCACAAGATCTTATTTCCATTTCGACATTTCCACAATTGTTCTTATTCTATGTTCACTCCGGGATATTTACTGAATTAGACTAAAAAAAAAAGGCATCATTGCAGTTTTTGTCCTCCTGCTCATCTTCCGGCTTGTTTTGTCCAATTTGCAAGGACAAGTAAACATTCTGATAAAGAGCGCAGGGTTACCGAAGCCTCAGCATGTTGTTTTTATTCTGCTTGACTCGACCTGCTGCTTTTGTCTACCCCCCCTACATCTGGACCCTGGACTGAGGTAGTTTCTCCAATAAAAATTCATTTATTCACCCTTCCTGGAAAGATGGATGATATGGGACCCAATCTGACCTTGTGCAGCACCCGAGCAGAAGCTGGATATTTATTTTAACCTTGCAGCAATCATGCTTATTACTGGCAGCAGCCCCACACAATGCAGTGAATTAGATTAGCAGCCATATGGCAAGAATACAGTGCATTTATCTGCTGATGGGGAAATATGGTTACAGCTTATTTACGTGTAAATGGATACTGTCTTTGGAGCGGAGAAAAGCTTGCAAAATTCATAGATAGATGAGCAGCGAGTAAACAAATATGAGGAAGAGGATGGTGACAGTGAAGGTTACAGTTAGTGACAGATAAGCAGGAAAGGAAAAGCGTCAAGCGTTTCCTTTTGAGGGATGGCGCTAATCCTAACTCCACGCCGCTTAAACCCGTCTGATGTCATTCGCATGTACACACTTCCTCCTGTCAATCATCAGACCTCTCGCAGCGTCGAGCACATGTCGACTGTTGTTTACATCTACCGCGCAGAAACGGCGCGGTAGCGGTGGGTGTCCAAACAACTTGTCGTCATATTTAAAGTCATGCGTTTGTATGTAAATAAATGCAAGATTCAGGACAGAGCAGGGAAAACTCAGTCATGCTTTTGTTTGTCTTTAATTATAATTCTGTTTGTCAGTTAAAGCCCGCGACAGAGGAGTTTTCCAGTGAAATATGTGAGGATTTTAGAGAAACTGAGAGTACATAATGTGCTCACAGCAGCATCACAGTAAGGAAATATCACAGGCAAAAGAGTAGAGTAATTAGTATTTAATAAAAGTAGAGTTTTCTAGTCAGACAGACAAAAATAACCACATTTTAACATTGGAAAGAGAATGGTTAATATGCACCTTCCCCATATTACCGGTATTAACATAGATTGTATAAATGAGAACATAATTACAAAACCAAAATACCTGGCTTTCCCCCAACTGTCAGGCTGCAGGATAAAGTTATAAATACTGTCCCTTCCATATTAGTCAAACCAACAACATAACAACACTGGCTTCACTTTTGCTCAGCAGGACACAGCATCAAAAGAGGATATTTTCATAGTTTTCTTCTATTGCAGATTTATCCCGCAGTACAAACACAACCTCCCTCATTCATTCTTTCATCCACTTTCCTGAAAATGTCTGCATTATGATTTCTGGAGCTATGTAACTCAATTCAAAACCTGTTTATATGCAAGGCTTTCATAATGTGTGCTTCTCCTTCTGACCAGAAACGTGGGCCTTTTTTTTTTTTTTTTTTTTTTTCTGAGGATGAATCTGCACCCCAGTCGTGCAAAGTGCTAGTATAATTTAGCTAGTTTTTATGGAAAATGCACAAACCTGCCAAGAAGACATGTGTTAGAAACTGCAGGAGTAGAAGTAGAAAGAAGTCGCTTAGGACCAAAACCACCAATGAGTCAATGCTATGTATCCACAGACTGTATCAGTCACTGAAGAAAGAATAAAGACCATTGTTTACACACATCTGTATTATGGTATTGTCAAGGTTTCTTCTTCAAACTAACACTCATATATCCTTATTCTATCAGTCAGTCAGAATAACACTTATAATGTCTTATGATCTTCACCTGCTGCATCAGCTTAGCTCTGTTTTTAGACAGAAAACACACAGTAAAACCACAAATCACCTCTGTTTTCTGTATGGTTTGTGTTGTCAGTAGCTGAACTAAAGATCTGTTTGGAATCCAACAGAACTGTCACAGTTTAGTCTGAACCGTGGATCAACAAATGACAGCAAAGATAATAACATCGCATTGTAACTTTACGCCTCATAATCAAACTCACCCGTGCAGAAGAAACGCTGCCATTTCATCATCAAACTCCATTCTTTTCATTTACAGCTGTGTCCAGTGATGAAAACAACAGTGCCTCTAGAATTTTTCATTTTGTCACTTTCTTTGACTCTTCTTAGTGGTACTGATCCCATATGGTCACTTTCTGATACTTTGGTGTTAGTTTTCCTCAACATGGGAGACTGGCAGAGTGACTCACTACTCCCTCTAGTGGTCACATAAATCCACCGGCCCATCGCTGTAAATAAATTCAGTTCATATCTTTGCAATCCAGTGCAATGGCATCTTCATTCTAAGCACTCTGATAAATTTAGGTGACTTTTTTGATATTTGACAGTTAAAATGCCACCTTTTCATAATGAGGCCTGATTTGGAATATCCAAATGGAATAATCAGAATATTGTTGTGGACGCAAACATCGTCATTTCAACTTTGCTTAAGCTCTAATGCACCAATTAGAAGCCATTTCTGTGTCATTATGTATTCTAACCTGGACTCAGAGGTGGCTGCCATGAAGAGTCAAACATATTTATTGATGATTATTTTTTCATAATGGCTTTTCTAGTTTACCTTTGCTTATTATGATTCAGCTTCAGAAAAATCAATACACACCAGCAGCCTTTCCTCTTTTCGTATTATTGCAATTTATCAGCAGAAAACACACCCACACTTGTTTTACAGACAAATGCATAATGTAGCATTTATTCCCACAGTGAATTCTGCCTGTTCATGGTGACTCATGCTCGCCACAGTAATGGGTGAGATGCTCCATAAACAGGAGGAGAGAAGCATACAGGCCTGTGATCCGTCCTCTGGCTCATCCTCTCATCCCCTGCTCCACATTCTGCTCAGCTTGGATGTTTCAGCGCTCCTAGTTTAATGCCTTTGTCGGAGGCAGCTAAGTGGTTTTGACACACACCTGAAAATACAGACTAGCAGTCACATTAGCCGTCAAGACCAGGGGAATGGTTAAAACACGTCCTGCTGTGGCGCTCCTGCAATCTGCGTCGTCTCTGTGATCTCCGTGATTTCATCTGTATGTATCATCAGAGTTGTCTGTCAGCATCAGCAGCAGCTTGTAGTTGATCTGACTGTAACGTATGCCTGAGGAGGAGCCTGCAGGAAAACAGCGGGTTTTGCCGTTTGAGTTTTGGATCTCTGTGGTTTCCCAGTGACCCTGAATGACACCGTGGACGGTATAAAAACAATGGATGTGGTCGCAGTGATGTCCAACATTGTTATTTTGAAGCCTACAGAGCTCCTTGTTCTTACTTTTTTTTTTTTAAAGACATATCATGTTAGAACTATTTCACAGCATTTTAGATCTAAAACCTCAATTTTTCAAAGTTTAAGTTTCAGTTCACTAGAGGTAGACAAATCACAGATAAGACATAGAATTGACCACTATAATATGGCTCCAATACTGGCAGAGAGTAAATATCAGGCTACTTAAATGGAATTACTGACATTCAAAGAATATAACTGCTCAAAAATAAAAGTCTTTACCTGGAATTATCTAGATCAAGGATGTCAAACTCATTTTTCTTTCTGTTGCCACATACAGCCCAGTACGATATCGAGTGGGCCAGATCAGTAAGATATTATTACATTACATTATGAAAGTGTTGACATCTACAAAGGATCCTTAAAAAATGTCAATAACATGAACAACCTGAAATGTGTAAAGAAAAATAAGTGCATTTTTAACAATATTATGCCTCAGCTTATCATTTACACATGGGCAATACAACTTACAGATCTAAAAAGACATAAAAGATTTAGTAATAGGTATAATATCGTTAAAATTGCATTTACGTCTCTTAAAACATTAGACATTGAGATCAGATTGGTCTGTATGTGGCTCCTGAACTAAAATGACTTTAACACCCCTTAGGTGTAATTTTTGCATTTCACCAATTCTTTCCCCGGGCCAGTTTTGACCCACGGCACAGGCCATATGTTTGACACCTTTGGTCTAGATTATTAAAGTGAGTTTAACTTTCCTGCAGAGTGATATTCAGTGAGAGAGATTTATACTGATATATTTATTCATTCAGGTATTTATTTCTTTGACATAGTTCAACAATTATCTATTTTTTTTAATATAATTAAAAGTAGTACATTTTTCTACTCTGTCAAATCTATTCTGTCTAGTTCAGGGGAAGAGAAATAAAGTAATGATCTACTGTATGTCAGCACACACCTGAGCGTGAAGTGAAGCGGTGCAGTGCTGTAAATGGACCAGGAGCTTAAACTGTATTTAAGACACTTGAAATCTTGATCTATTGCAGCTAAAACACTGACTATGGAAAAATCACACTAATAACTGTATCTACAAGCTCCATTGTTATAGACTGTTTGGACCCGTAAATGAGTTTTATGTCACTGTGACGTCAGACTTAAAGTGGAACCAGTAGCGGCGCCAGACATTTTTTTTCTGTTGCAGGTGGTGGGGGGGTGCTAACCACATTATTGATGGTGCTCTTAAATTAATGATTTAATGCCATACCAAGACCCATGACGCACAAACACCTATATGCACACACGTATGTTTGTATTTAACACCCATTCAGCTTGACTTCAAAGGTCTATGTTAAAATGTAGTATTCACCTGAAAGTCCATGTAGAATCTTACCTCAATGCAGCAGTCTTAATCAATAATAAGCAACAACTGAGCCTTGCGCTGCATTTTACGCATGCACACTATGGCCTCAGTTACAAAAACCCACCAGATTCTGCCGCCAATTAACAACACTGCGGCTTCAAAATCAACAAAGGGCTCATTTCATATTATATCTATAATATAGACGAGCATAAATAGATAAAAACAAGAATTCAAAAGTAGGTGCCTTAATCCCCAAATACATTTAATTAACACACTGCTGCCACAAATACACACTCTTACCTTTGGATGTCTTCATAATAAAACAATCCTCTGGTTGTTATGGTTGAGGGCGAAGGTGTCAATGATTCTTTTTCTTGGTCCAGGGCTCGGGTTCAGTCTGAGTTTATTGCCAGCAGTCTCAGGTTGCTGGTCCGAGGCGGAGGCGACCAGGCCGACCACAACTGAGCTTATTAAATTAGCAGAAGCTCTGAAAGTCCAACTGCAAGTTTCCATCATTAAAGCTCAGACATTAAAGCTTTTGACTTCATAAAAAATGGAAAAAGAAATGAAAGATGGATGATGAGATCACTAATTTAGATGAAAAATCTAATGAATGAGTGTGGAGCGACTCCTGGAAAAACATTGGAA
>JAPQRQ010000027.1:15983787-15995069 GCA_037367365.1 Apogon talboti
GATGGATGATGAGATCACTAATTTAGATGAAAAATCTAATGAATGAGTGTGGAGCGACTCCTGGAAAAACATTGGAATGAAGTTCAGTGTAAATCTATAGGAGCTAGGGCATTTTGCAGCCACCACCTAGTGGCCATCAGCAGTATTACACTTTGAGATACTATTGCACTGGGTTCATTTTGGAGTCCAAGTCCTTGGTGCTTTGTTGAAACTACCTGCATTAAAGTTGAATAAATGTCTTTCAGTAAAAAAACAAACTTTTGGCATCTTCAGTAATCTTTCAGCTTCTTTAATAATTAAAACAAGAAAAAACAACCCTGTATTTTTAAAGATTGCAATAAATCTGAAAAAAAAAGTCAAAGTGTAATTTTTTCCCCTGTATTCTGCAGCCTGAGTGGGTTTTGTTGTTCGAGTTCTGAATCGGGTCGTAGTGGGTCAGTCACGTCTGTCACTGACCTTGTGTGTGTGACTGTTTTCTATGTTGTTGTCCATAGGTGGGTAGTGTTACAGAGGTAATAAAAGATAGATCAGACCTGCAGGACCCTCGGAGGGATTGTGCGATCTGAATCTTTTTTCCTGGAAATCCATCTCTCCACCAGAGCATCCAGGCGAGAGGCTGAGGCTCAGGTGCAGAGTCCAGTGAAGCAGAGCCGCTCTGCCTCTGTCACTTTGACAGGAGGTTTTATGTGTGTTTCACTGGATGTATGTGTGTCTAAGCAGGTCGCCTCCATCTGCATTTCCAAACATCGTTAACTGCACTGACATGTTTTTGTAAGGATGTAAAGAGTGATGCCTGCAGCGTTCACCGCGCAGCAGTTCCTTTATTTCATTTCCCTGTCAGACATGTTCACTTTGACTTCTACAGATCACTCGTGTATGAACTTTCCCGCTGAGGACGACGTCTCTCATGGGATACTCTCTCTGACAGGGGGTTTCTCTGGCAAGCTGAGGCCAGAGACTCATGGGAAATGCAGCGAGATTCCCAAGAGTCTGTCCCGTGTATTGGTGATTTAGACAGATCCTAAAGAAAAGGCTTCGTGATTGATCAGAAATGCAGAAAGAGTCAAGGGATCACAAATATCAACCCTTTTATAGGGCACTCATAGAAATACTCTGAAATAACACAATTCAACCTTAGTGTGTTATTGGAGGATGTAACATGACTTTATGACTTTAGTGAAAATTTCCTACATTTTTTATTGTCATATAGAAAATCAAGGTCAATGAAGTTACTGTATTTGGTTCCTTGCCTGTAAATGACAAAAAAAAAAAAATATATAAAAAAATCCAAGTTTATATAAAAAATGCAAGAAAAATACATGTAAAGTGAAAGGAACATGTATTTTAGAACATTAAAACATCACTTTTAGAACATTAGACCAATATAAGTGCTGATCCAGACACCTGTCAACACACACATTATCCCTTTGAACATCATTACTTACATTAGTACCATTACTTCATGGTACCTAATAAAGCAGGTACACTCACTGTTCATGCAGAAGTGGACCTTACAGACCCTGTAGACCACATTGGACCTGAGATCGTTGCCTCACTGTCCTCACTGTAACTGTTGATGTCTCTGTCTTGTAATGTGTGAAAGTACCAAAAATAGTAACTTGCCCGATAAAGGGCTAAAGAACAAATTCCACACAATGACAAAAGGTGACCAACATGTGGATTGATTCAGACATTGTAGATGATGAGAATGTCTACTAAATTAAAAGCATCATCTTTAACCCAGAAGTATTTCTGCTGCAAATTCCAGATTCCAAAAACACTGTATTACATCTATGCTAGTATGTCATTTTGTTGCTTGTCTTTGTTAAATTGGAATTTTTATTGCTCTGTGGTTCAGACTAAATTGTGACAGTTCTGACCTTTTTTTTTTGTTTGATTCCAAACAGATTTTTAATGCAGCTATTGACAACACAAACCATACAGAAAAGAGGCTCTATTGCAAACTATCATCTAATGCAGCAAATATCAATTACAAAACACAGTGTTATTTTGACCGACTGAGTTTTTTCTTGGCGATACTGTAACACCAATGTGTGTGAACAATAAGCTTCAGTGTATTCAGTGGGTGATACAGCCTGTGAGATGTAGTGTTAGTCTGCTGTTGGTTTGGGTAGACATGAGTGGTTCCGTTTCACTGCTTTCCCACTGCCATTGCATCAATACTACATACAAACCCTTTAAATGCTCACCAAGGGGATTGTTTGTTTTGGTGCAATTAGAGCATCTGTCTTACATGTATGTATTCGACAGCATTCACAAACTAATCCTATATAACTATTTGAAGTATGTGGAGCCTGTATCTACATTCACGCTACAGGGATTTTCTCTACTCTTCTTTTTGCACATAATAATTGGATGTGTGTATGAATCTGAGCCGATGTTTGTTTTTATTTTCCAGTCATCCATTTTGTTTGCCATTATATCTGCGACTCCCGTATCTATATTGGTTCATGTCAGAGTTCTGTGAAGCTTCCGCTGTTCTTTGACATGTCCAGGTAATCGGGGGGTTGTCTTTGTAATTTTAATCAACCATCTGAGGCTCTAATGTGTGGAAAAGAATGAATTTGACTGAAGAGAAGTGTCGGTGTCTTTGGCGTGGAGAAGTGTTTTGTTCCCTGAGAGCTGAGAAAATTGAGGATTGAGAATGCCAAAAAAACAATCCACCACTGTAGTGACTCATTCAAGGGTAATTGGAGGTTTTTATGTCATTATGTGTATTTAAAAAAAACAAAAAACAGACAAGCAGCATAAAAACCAACATGAAAAGCATCGGGTTGTTTATGGATGAATAGTGTTTTATTTTGTCAGATGGGCGCCCCCTGGCAGGGCAGTTGATTAAAGGTTACCCAGTGCATTATGGGTCCAACCAGCCGTTTGTGCAACATAGTTCCGCAAACACAACAATACGCACTCATCTTAACACTCTAAACAATCTGCTCATCGCAAACTCAAAGTTTACCTCCCAGTCAGATTCTCAGATCTGTGTGAATCCTTTGATTCTGCACATTTGGCGTTGACGACGTAAACACCGCCGAGCTCTGCCAAACCTGTCACTCCATTTAAATTGGGATTCTGTTTATAAGGAAGAGAAATTCTACGGCGCCGCAGGACTAATTGGACTTGGACATATGCACACTGGTGGACAGCGCTGTTATTTGGAGAACTAATTACAACGAGTCGACTGCTTCCAAACCGCTAACGCCAGTGTTTGCTGTCAAGGCTACTCCGGCCAGGAAAGGAAGCCTACCCTGTCCAAACCGCGGTGCAAATGATTCACCGTGGGATGCAGCTAGTGTATTTAGTGAGGACGGGCTCATACATGATTCATAGAAAATACCCATCACAATCAGAGAACACTAAATGAGCTGGCAGCACAAACAACCATCAGCTTGCAGTAATTGTGCGATTGTTTTCCAAGCTTCTAAGCCAGGTTTATATAACTTATGGAAGCACGCTGGCGCAGAATCAGTCTGTTTGGAGGTAGAATAAAAAAACGCACTTAACTTAAATGTTGTAAATTCACGAAAATGTATGCATGAATATATCACACTAGAGACTTGGGGAGTTTTTACACCTAATGGTTTGAAACAAGGTCCAAGTCTTTTTTTTTTTTTTTTTTTTTTTTTTACTGATATTGCTGTATTAGTTCACCTTATTTTAACTATCTTGCTTTAAATTTTCTTTTATTTTGTTTTTTTTGTGACAATGACCTTGCATAAATCCCTGCAGCTGGTCCAAAAGATCAAACTATCTAAAATACTTTTACATGATGGAGTTGAGCTGATCTCTAGTTTTTCTGGTCTGATCCCATGTAACAGCTTACACTGGTTTGATTTAGTCAAACCTGCTGAAATCAACAGGAAATGCAAAGTGTGACATATTTCTGTCCATAAAATGTAAGTTATAATATCAGCCTCTAATAGAAGTCCTCCCTAGAAGACAGGATTACCCATTAACAGAGAATCACCAACCCAGTGGCAGCAGACGTCCAATTTGACAGATGACACTGATAAATCCCAGTGCATCACACGGTTCCTTAATTAGTTAGTTTAATGGTATTTCTTATCACTGTAATGTGGAGGAAATTCAGCTGTATTTTTCCTGGAGATCGGATGACCTCCATAAACTCTCCTGTCAGTAAAACTGCCTAATGGCTATCAAGGCGTGGATGCCAGATAACCTACTCCAACTTAATCCAGATGAGACAGTAATCACCATTACACAGTATTTCCAAGAAAGTACAGGAATTCCGAGGTACTGTAAACCTAGGAGTATTTTTTTTTTTTTTACTATCATATGAACTTTAAGGAACGTAAAGGAAGTGGTCAAATCCAATTTCCTGTAAGAAATAATTAAGGTTAATAGCCTGAATGGGTTAGTAATATAATGAGAAATTATTCTCTCTCTCTCCTTATTAACATTTATTAGAAGGATAAACCCTTGAGACTGTAATTGTGATGCTTTTATGTGAAAAATATTGAAGTCAATATTTGTATTTAACATTGTTCTATTGTCTCTTTTGATATCAATATGTTTTCCTTCACTGGTTCTCATCAAATGTGTCAATGTGAAGAAGCAGTTGATTGTTCTGCTGAGGCATTGTTATAAATTAAAAATCATTGCCTTTGTGAAAACTGCTCAATAGACAGCTTAGTCTGTGTCCTATCTCTGCCTGTTGAATGGCAATTATTTATCTCGCCAATGATGGATGATGATGAAATGTATTCGTGATATAACATTAAATTGTTTTCCTATTAGCATGAGAATGGAGGCCGTTCTCAGTGTTGAATGTCGCAGCGTGACGGGGTTGAACGTCTCCTCAGAGATGAACCGTGGCTTTGCTCAGGACACAACAAATAGGAGTTTCTGCAGCAGATGCCTGGGCGTCTCACACGGGACCTAACACATTTAGGACCCCGTGGGACTCGACAAATAAACAACACCTTCTCCACAAACGCGCCTCTCAGCTGCCTGATAGGAAGCGGTTTTATCTTGTTTTGTTTGGGATATTTTAAGTTGGATCCCCGCCGTGGCCTCCCGGTGCCACCTGAGGCTGACTGTGCATCGCTGAGCGCTTCCTTCTGGCTCTGTGGACACCGCCAGCCTGCAGGAGCAGCGCCTGTTCCAGCCTTTTCCAGCCTGCCGTCTCTTCTGCTTCTCCACGGTGGGGTGGAGCTGCCCTGACCAGCTGGTGGAGCTGGGTAGCTGCAGGCTGCCTTGGACTCTGATCAAGTATTGATGTCTGGCTCCCTGTGCTGGCCGACCCACCAGAGAAGAGCTGTATAAGACAGAGGACGGCGCTCTCTAAGGAAGCGTGCATAAAAACTGAAGAGCTACCAGTGATGTCTTAAGCCAACAGGATTTTCTACACGCATATTTAAAAAGAAACTTCTATAACTTTGCAACGTACATTCACATCCCTTGTCGCTCCAGATCTGACATTTGGCGCCTTTATGTGGCGAGATTATAGCCTCAGAATGGTCATAAATGTGTAGTGTATGATGTACAACTGAAAAATAAGATTTGCAAGTGTGTAAAGTGATTTTGTATTTGTATGTAATTTTGGGTCGTCATATGCGCACATCACTTCAAACATTACCTTAAATATTGAATTTAAAACAGGCAAATCCCATTTCGCCATGTAGGCAATTTATATCCAGATCCACATCCCAATAGAAAACATTCTCTCTAAATTCAGTGCGCAACTAATTTACATAAAATGACTATATGAAAGAGCCTATTTATTTTAATTTCAATGATATCTTACATGTTTCAGTAAAACAAACAAATGTGAATAACAAATTGAATAATTTTTCATCTTCACATTCTCTATGGTTTACCTACACTTAATTAAACTGTATATTTACATTTCTATAGTTCTGTAGAGTCTGAACTTGATAAATAATCAAGGAGTAATGAGCTACTCTGTTTAGAAAAATCACTTTTTCCACTTTTAAGGTGCACATGAATGCATCGTATGTCCAGATGTCTCAGATTCCCATCAGAACTGAAATGCAGCATATGTTTGTAAATCAAAGATGAGCTGAAACACACAAGAATCTCAAAATTAAGCTTGTAAATAATGAAAACGTGATCCATGCACATCAGTAAAGGAAAGGAGGAATATATGTGTAAAGGAATGACAAATATTTTTGAGAAGTACAAATGGTGAGCCCTGTGACACTGAAATCATAAATCTGTAAATCTTATACAGTACATACAATGTACATACACATCTGTTATTCTTATTATAAGATATTCTTATTATTCTTGGTTGAGTGATCTTACAAGCTTAGCTCATGATCAGTCTTTTTATTCTTGTCTTCATCATTATCCTCTTCCTCCTTCTTCTTGTTTCCACAATAAAAAAAGAAAGGATCTAACATGATAAAATCCAGAAAATCCCCAAAAGCATAAATGACAACACAATAACCAAAGAAAGGAGGGAAAACAAATGAAAAAATTAAGTGATTTTTGAATATCTACACAACATCTGGAAAAGAAACAGGACCATAAACTTCAACAAAGCAAAACTAATAACCCAAACAATGTACAGTCCACCTCTGAAAACAACAAATTATCGTTGTAAATCGCCAGATATACTGTACATTTCAGAGGAATTGTACATATCATGTCATTAAAAAGTAAATATCACTGCTGTTAAAACTTTCCTAGTCAGATGACATTTATCTTAAAAGTTCCATTTATCTGTGGAATTACAGTATTTTACACAGTTGCACTAACCTGTGGGTTTGCATTAACGTCTGTGGCACTGGAGGGATTATTTCTGTTTGTCTGTTTGTACATTAGCGTCTGTCTGGACTTAAATGTTTGGTTCCTGCCTGCATTCATTTTTATCTTATGTGTTGTTCTGCTTTTGTTGAAGAAATCATAATGAAGAATTACCATAAATCCATTACTACAAGGACTCTGAACTCAGGTGTGTTCAGAGTCTGATTGACAATAATGTTTTAGCATTATGTTAGACTGTAAAAAAACAATTATGGTTCATTGTAAAACTCCAGTTGGAACAATTAGGCCACAATTGAGGTAATAAATGGAACTACAGTATCACATTGGTGCAACTAATACTACTGCATGAGCTATTGTTTAAATGTTACATTAAAGTGGTTACATTTAAGAGTTTCTAGTTGAATGGCATCTACAAATACCATCACACGCAGAAGTCTGGTTTAAACTCACTTACATTTAACCCTTTATAGTGTTATTGAAGGACATAACAAGACTTTATTACTTTTGTGAAATTTTCCAAATTTTTTTATTATGTACAAAATCAAGGTAAATGAAGTTACCATATTTGGTTCCTTACCCATACGTGGCTAAAAAAAAAAAGATAAAAAATACAACAAATATAAAAAATACAAGAAAAACACTTGTAATGTGAAAGGAACATGTATTTTAGGACATTAGAACATTTCAACAACATAATTGCTGATCCATTCACCTGTCAGCATCCACATTATCCCTTTGAACATCATTACTTAAATTAGTACCATTATGTCATGGTACATAACAAAGCAGTTACGCTCACTGTTCATGCAGAGGTGGACCTTACAGACCCTGTGGACCACATTGAACCTGAGATTGGTGACTCACTGTCCTCACTGTAACTGTTGCTGCGACTGTCTTGTAATGTGTGGTGAAATGACCAAAAATAGTCACTTGCCCAATAAAGCGTTAAAAAGAGGTGATAAAAATGCGATTCAGATCATGGACTGTGCCTCTATCTCCGAAGATGGTCACATGGTCTTTGGCCCGATGCCCTAGCTCTCTTAAATACACTTCTGCGACTCTTTTCTGTCCGTGTATTTTTACCGTATTTTCAGTGTGGGTGTGAAAGATTTTACCGTAGATGAGAACCAGCGTGAAATCACTGACTGTAGCCCTCTGTGTGCAGAGTAATATGTCCGGCCTCATCAGTGGCAGGTGCTCTGGCGTAGAAGTGTGAGAAACTAATCATAGTTGCTGACCTTTTCCAGTCCCATCACGCTGCGTTTGGATAATCTCCATGCAGGCTGTCGTCAGTATGCACGGGTCAGACAAAGCGGCCAAAGGTCCAGAAGTCTTGTTTAGTTTAGCGCCTAGTTTAGCAGTCTGTGTGTAGGTTTCCCTGCAGCACGTTCACATCTCCTTAGTGTGTGAAGTGAAGCAGCGTTGGGTGTCCTGTTTTTAGCTCTGCTGTCTGCACAAACTCAATGCACATTATTGCGTCCACGGTGAAATCATTTAGCCGTCGCAGTTTATTCGCTTGGCTGATCACAAGAAACACAACTTGCACTCTAATTATGTGACGTCGATGTATGTTTTTATCCCTGCCTATATCTTCTCTCTATTTCTCTGTTTACCATCTTATGGGGTCATAAATATACAGTTCGCTTTCCGTACAAGACAAAATGCAGGTCCTAATATTTTATAGGAGCATATTTTGTACCAGTATAATTGTCAAAATCCTGCATTCTTTACTTCTGATATATGTTATCAATTAGATTTAGATAGGATATGGATGACTGGAGCATAGATCTATTAATGTGCACCATCAAACACAGGGATCCAAGACCTGGTTAACTATCTATTGAAGGGACTGAATGATTATAAACATAAATCAGTAGTTGCAGTGTATAATACAGCCTAATGAAGAAAAAAAATCGTATAAGTTGGCTAACATTAGTATCAAATCCACTGTGCTGCTTTTTGCCATTCATGATATCTTTAATTCCCTATTTACTGACTTGCATATTACTGCCATTATAACTACAGTATATAAGCTCAGCCCAAGGTTAGGGATAGGAATAGGACTAGTACAGGTCATGTCATTAAAAAAAAATAACAGTGCTATCAAAACATTCTTATGCAGGTATTGTTATTTGAATTAAAATAAATACAGTGTACAATGTAATTCCAGCATTTTACAAAGTGCATTCTGTTTTTTTGTACTAATACTCTGCACTAAAGCATTTGGTATTTTACTGTTACCTTACAAAAGTTATGTAACATGTTTTTTTTGTTGCTGATGAAGAAATAATAATAAAGAGGGTCTAATTTACACAGGTGTTTTAGAGTTATGTTAGTGTGAAAAAGTTTTGATTCATTGTACAAGTCCTGTGGGCAAAATTAGGCCACAGTTTATACAAGAAATACAAACACTGCAGCTGTATGTACAGGAAAATTAGGATTCATCTACCCCATATAGATATTGTCAAAAATACTGTAATAGTGTCAGTCCATAATAATGCCAAAATCTGAGTTTCTAGTCACATACATCAACAAAAAGCCAAAACACACAGTCTAAACCCCCAGAGAAAACTAGACGAAACCCTATAGGCTGGTTGTAAGTCACTTACATTTTACAAGAGGTGAAAAAATTGTGACTCTTCAATAAGGAAGAAAATAAGGAATCTTCAAAACATCTATGATGATTCTGTGAAAAAAAAAAGGAAATGAGAATAACTTAACAAAACTTTGTCATTCCTCCTAAAACGTCTTGCTTTACCTCAACTTTAAAGTACATATACAGTACATATACTAACAACATGTTTCCATTTACTGGTACAGTTCATGTTGGTAGGTCTGGTGAATGTTTCTACTCCTATATGTACCTGTGACCATGAACACAACTAACAACAACAGTGGAGGACATCCAGCAGTGGAGTGTTGATTTTCTGTCACCTTAGCAACAGACTCTATCTGTACCATTTTTCTACTGACCTCCAATGGAATGGTACTAAGAAATGTTACAGTATGGGTTGGTTTTATAGGCTCCTTTGACAATGGAAACACTCAAAATAGCCTATTGTACTGACCTGAACCATATCACTCAGTGGAAATGCACCACAAGTGGCTCTGAAACATGCATTAACCGTTTCCATACAATTCTTCCATAGTCAGAGGTAGATGTAGAAAACAGCTCTGGAAAACACATCACAGGAAACCATAGATTCATTCGTTCATTCATCTTCTGAACCCGCTTTATCCCCACTAGGGTCGCAGGGGTCGCTGGAGCCTATCCCAGCTACTTAAGGGCGACATAATTCCAAATATATTAACAAAATCAGCAAAAGCTAAATAGGAAAACCATTTCTAATGTCTTCATTTTGGCTGTACACTGACAGGATCATTACCTTAGCGAGGAAGTTTCAGGTTTTCATTGTCACAGCATTGGGTTACTTTTCAGATTTGTACCATGACACATCTCTATGGTCACTTTTGTTCAACAACTAACGAACCCTGAAGTAAGTTATGTTTTATAGAAAATAAAACATAAAAACAATCTGTTCAATCCTAAAATATCACATGGACCTTGTTGATGAGAGTTAAGAACCTTTGGCTTTTATATAAAACCCTATATAAACTGAAAACAGATGGATTAAAGCTCTAAACCCTTGTGCTTGTGGACCGTATGAGACTGAACTCACTTTTTCTATTCTTTCTTTAATTGCTCCCTGAGCGTTTCACAACACCAGATGAATAGATCTGCAACACATCCGTTTAATGGGGTTGTAAATGTAATTACAGTCAGATCCACTTGTGCTTTAATGTTGAGACAGTGATATTGATAAGATCGTTACACATTCGCACGTCGGCCAGTTTGTCGTCAGCTTTTCTCCCTGTGTTTGACTGAAGCAGCAGAGTGGCTTTAACCTGACATATACTTTAAAATTTCTCATGTCTGTGTAAAATTACAGTTTGTTCTTGTGAGAAACATGTCCGTGTTGTTTGCGATCGGTCATCTGGAGGATTTTATGTGAACACGCTTTCATGGTTAGACTGAGAAAACACAGGTCGACAAAAAAGAACAGTCCTGACTCTGTTTAGTGTGTTGGCGATTTTTGTACCTTTATGGATCACAGTTTTATGATATAGGACGTCCACCTCATGGAGGTGACATTAAAGCTTCTCATCTTTTTTCATTCACTAAAATAAGTGTCATTTTTACCTCTAAATCTTTTCAATCTTGTTAATATACATGAATTATCACAAAATAAAGATTCACACACTAAAAGATTCATTGGTTGTTGTTGTTGTTGTGATTAGAAACAGTGTGATGTGCCCAGACTTGGTCCGTTTTCTAAACATCCTCAAAGAAATTGGTGCCAGTGTTTCTTCATCTCATTGAAATGTGCAGATGAAACACGGTGATGTTCATGGAAATGCTGGAGGAGATGTGACTGAGTTTAGAATCAGAACCACTTTAACCCATAAAGATCCAAACAGTCACTGGCGACCAAAATCATTTACTGATA
>JAPQRQ010000027.1:16001958-16013047 GCA_037367365.1 Apogon talboti
ATCAGCTCATCTCCAAGCTCTGCAGAAGCCTGATAATGACGTAATGGCATTCAGGTGTGTTGGAAGAGGGAAATATCGAAAACCTGCAGGGACACCGGCCCTCGAGGACCAGGATTGCCCACCCCTGGTCTAATGTTTCTGTACATGGGTGTCATTGTGGAGTGGGAGGTGTAGTGATTAGCACTTTCACTTCCCAGTCGGACCGGGTCCTTTTTTTTGTAGTTTGCCTGTTTTCTCATTGATGTAGGGTTTATCTGGGTTCACTGGTTTCCCCCGCCATCAGAAGCAGGTCTGCATGGGTTAATTCCCTTGTTGGTGCCCTTGACCACTGTACTGCTAAAGATCTGGAGTTGATCCTTGAGCACCTTCGATGGCAGTTCACTGCTCCTAATGTGCTAAATGCTAATGCTAGTATTAAGGTGTCAAATGCTCACATGAGACCAAATTTCCTTATAGGGATCATGAAGTAAATTAATTTTTAACCTTTAACCTAATTTTTAACCTTTAACCTTTCCATTCCAAGCGCTTTGTACAATTAAATTTTTGTCAATATAGACATGCCATACCTTGTTAAAAAGCTTAGATTCTTCACATTTGAGTGGCTGAGTTTATTTTATAGTTTAATCCTGAGCACTAAAACAAAATTAGTGAAAGAATGACCTGGAGAGCGATTGAAGCTAATGGGAGTAGTGTCTGTGGTTCAAGTTTTAGCCACATTATCTTTCAAATGAGGTATTACGGGTTAATTTTGGCCTTGTTCTTGTTCAGTTATAAGCTTTGGAACTTAGTAAATAGGTGAAAATTAATACAGATTAGGTCAAAAGGAACAGGTTAAATCTGTATTTGTCCAAACAAACAACCACTACATCCACAGCTGCTCAGAACAATGATCAAAACATGAAGATAAGTGATTCCACTCCTCTAAAATGTGCAATCTAAATACAAGAATTTCCCTACACCATAGCCAGTGGATTATAAGATCAGTCACCGTAGTTTTAATTCATTTGACAACAGAGCATGACTCAACAGGCATCTATTAAACTGAAAATCCTTGAGATTGTGTTGCGTTAATGGAAAATAGGAAAAACAGTGGAATATTATGCAAGCCTTTATTTTATCTTGTCACTGGTGAAATCTAGCTCAAAAGCTTTAACTGATTGTTTTTCTTTTTTAATAAAAGTAAGACTAATTTCCCAGAAACGAGCCTTTTTTTTTTTTTTTTACTTTCTTGCTTTTTGTGCTTTGTACTACCCGAAAGATTTGTTCAGTCAAATCTTGCTTGTCATTTTGTCATCAATCCAGCAGGCATCGGTTTGTCACACAGGACCTCAGATGTCAGAGTGGAACTTTGTCAAACGGAGAGAGCAGAAGGGTTTAATCACGCAGCCTAGAGTCACGACCGCGTACATACACACACACACACACACACACACACACACACACACACACACGAGTCCTCGCATTTTACTGTAGCCTCAAAAGGTGTTGTGATGACGGTGCTGCGGAGTAAGGCTGCGAATGAGCGACGATTTGTAAAAGTCAGCAGGGTCCGAGGGGGAGGTGACTGAGCTCTCCTGCTAAATCTGGGCCTCCATTAACCTGTCTGCCCATGACTTCTGTCTCCTTGTCATCTTGTCGCTGGCGTCCTGATGCTCAATGCAGTTTCAGCGCCGGTGGGGAATGAGTAGAGCTGACAGAGGCCCGACTTCAGCATGCACCCAACATGCGGCTTGTGTTCCTCTGCCTTTTTATTTTTTCTCTTTCCTGTATTCTTGCCCCCCCACCCCTCCCACAGATCTACATGCAGCTTCTGAATCACAGATGAGCAGGGGCTGATGGGAGTTGACAGCCTGTCTGACTGCCTGAATGCCTGTGGACATGCTAAATGTACTGACTTCCACATACTAATGTTGAGGTCAGGGGTCATGTGTATGCATGCAACACGTGACAACTGCTGCAAACAGGCGTGGTGTAAAGTATTTGCACGCATAGATTGTCCTTACACCATAATTCAACACCGTACCTCAAGGAATTGAATTGCAATGAAGTGTCTTATTTATACACAGTGCTAGCATATGCAGGATGTGACCTACAGGGGAGCCAGGTGGAGCTTGGATACCCTTCTCTAAAACATGATTTATGAAGTATCGGGGGTCTCTAAAAATTGCTGATATGGTATTCTGTGTTTGGTTCTGTATTTCTGTATTATCATAATCATGTCTTGTGTATAAACTCAAGCTGCTATTGTGCGCGAGGGTGATTCCAACATCACTATGAAAGTGTACTGGCATCGTACATGAACTTGATTCAGTTTTTAATTGGATCAGAAAAGAAAAAAGGCTTCCAGAAGAATAAAGAATTAAGGAAAAGGTAGTTTTTCTGATCAGAAACAGCAATACAATAGAAAAGGTAAGAGAAGTTTATTTACATAGTGGATTTCAGACACCAATTTAATGTGATTTATATGAATAAAAGGAGCCCCAGAGGGAAATAAAAGCCGTTTTTACACAAAAAAATCTGAAAATTTATAAATATAATCAGAAAAGAATACAGGATACATAAAACAGTAATAAAAAGGAATGAAATAATTTTATAGAATATATATTGACATGATTAAAAGAATATGCTGTCCTATAGGTTTACAGGAGCAAGACTTACAGTGCAATAAGAAAATAGAGGTTAAGAAATTAATATACACATCTACTAAATATACTATTATAAGTTTTAAAATCGGGCGCTGGCTGATAGGTGGAACAATATAAAGTGAATAGAAAAATTAAGTGACACTGGTTCTTTCTGCTCTTCTTTATTCACCGCTGTGCTCTTAGTCTTAACATGTTGGGTATTTTATGATATAACTGTTATGAAAAAGGTAAAATAAAATTTTTTAATGTATTTTTCTGACATACAGCTTTTTTTTTCATCGCTATTGCTGTTTACTTTCTCCATTCACTCTGTTAGTCTTTCTTGTTCATGAGCCAGAAATGTTGTATAGTTTACCTTCAACTTTCACATCACAGTTAAACACTGTGACTAAAATATATTCAGATCATTTCACCAAGAGCCAACTCAACAAAACAGCTTACATAGTTGCTACGGAGCCAACTTTCCTGGATAGAAGAAATGAGTTATGCATCAAATTTTTTTTTTTTCCTCCAATGGCAAAATGTAACCCCAGTGGCAACTCTGGCATTGCTTCCATTTCCATGTTGTTTTGGCAGAAGTGGAGAGTCATGATGGTGATAACAGTCACTTGGCAAGCGCTTCAGCCACCGTTGTGTTTACTGTTGTTTACTCTTCCTCTTAGAGACTACCTGTTCTTCCACATGATTAACAAGAGGTTAGAATACATCCTCTGGGCAGCAGTTCTCCTCTTGTCGGACTGAGGGCAAACTGGACACTACAGTGACTCACTTCACCTCCTGAGATACAAAGCCTTGAAATGAGACAGGAGAGGCTGAGACTGATTAACCTGCCAAGTTCTGCGCTTAGTTTATCTCTACACCATTCAAGGATATGCTATGGTTTCCAAATGACTTATATGCTAACAATTACATTTTAAAGATTAAAGTTATGGTTAACTCACTATATTATCCCCATAGGAAAATTTGGTCTGCATTCTACCCATCTATTAGCATTAGCAATTAGCCTTAGCACACATTAGAAGCAGTGAGCTGATACTGAAGGCGTTCTAACTCCATATCTTCATTAGTACTGTTGCCAAGGAAACATAACCTGTTAAATTGTGGGTCACTGTTGTCAGATTAAATCATTTTAATGTGACAAAAAACAATGGATTAGGCCATAGCAGAAGCTTCAATCATATAAACCCAAGTTATGACCAGAAAACAGCAAAGGCAAGATAAAATACAGAAGCATTGGTTCATTTTTGCTCTTTTTTGGCTTCTTCAGTGAGTTTTAGTGCTAACCACTATGCCACCCATTTTGATGACAAGTTTCTGGCATTAGATTCTTTTTGAGTTATTATTTATACTTTTGTTCTCAATGTAGAGCGGAAGCACCATCCCTTTCAGCTATGTTCCCATTGGACATAACTTGGGGAAAATAAAGAATACTGATTATATTTTTCAATGGCGAGACAATTTTTAATCCTGTTTGAATTGTGTCACCATTTACATATCTGTTTGTCAAATTACAAGATAATTTAGTGAGCCAAGAAAGGGAGAATTTGTAGCAAGGAAAGTCTAGTTTTGTGTGAGACAGCTGAATGGACTGCATCTCTCATCGCAGGTGATATACATCAACATCACCAAAATAGCCATTTACTTTTGAAAAAAGTATTAAAAGAGGTGATACATTACAAGGCTGGTCATGTTGAAGCTGCATCTTCGGCAGCTCTGAACAAATGGCGGACAAACATAGTTACAATAACATCACCTCATCTTTATATTTACTTATGTTCACAGTCTAATAGTTAAGTAATTTGACAACAAACTGTGATGCAAATGTATCTTTCCATCTGACAAACACCATATGTATAATAAAATGGCATCATTAAAACTGGACTCAGAAATTCCTCATCTTTTGCCATTGACTGCAATACAATTTTTTCCCCCAAAATAATGTCACATGGGCAACAACTAGAATGAGTGAAACTTCACCTTTCTTTATGTGACTGATGGTAATCTCAGTGGCTTCGGTTCACCACGGTTTTCCCTTAATATTCCTGTGGCCTTGAAATTTTCCACTTTTCCTATTAGAATGTTCATGTTAAAGAGCTTTTAAGAGAATTTGAAGTTATTGATTTTTAACTCAGCAGCTGTATTATAGAGCTTATAATAGCCATAATCACACCATAACCCCATTGTTATAGAATTGTCTGCATTAAATGAGTCAGTACAAGACTATTGATTCTTAGACCTGTGACTGGGGGGGGAAACCTTTAAGAGAAAAGGATTGTCTCTGTGTTTTTGTGGACTAGAGATATGTCTGTGTTGTGATGATAGGAAAAGGGGCTGACAAAAGTGACATATGAGAAACACTAGCTGCCAGACTAGAACCCGAGACATTGAATTTTCACAGTTGGCACCTTCAGGTACCGTGAACACGTGGGAATAAAACAGACAGGTGTTGACAACAAGAGGCAAATCTGAAGAATAACATGCTCACACAGCAGGGGAACAGACAAAATTACAAAAGAGGGTGCAGTGTTGCAGGCATCTAAGAAAAGACATAATGCAAAAAAAGTGTTTGAGTGAAGGCAGGAGGCTTTATCACTGGCTAAAACTATAGTTGAGCCTGTATGTTTACGCACTGAAGGAATGGTTGAGGGGGGAGGAAGAGAAACGAGACTTGAGGCTTCATGGGGAGAAGACGATCTAATACGTGATGTGGAGTGACACGCAGCTTTTATGTGATCGTGCTGTAGTGGCAGCACCCAGCGGTGAACCTGACACCCTGCTGAACATGAGACATTTGGATTAAAATAATGAAACTAGGCCAACAGAATAGGAGCACCAGTGCTTGTCACTTTGAGTGTGTCTCTGAGGTGCTGAATAAAGATATTTGTTTAAAATGTGGGGATGATTGTCAACATCTGCTCTTGAGGTCTTTCTAGATAGTGGAGCTTTGAATAGAAATCTGTCTGAGAGTTGAACCTACAGATGTTGACGAATGAAGAGCCAACAGAACATGTCTAAGGGTGCTTTCACACTTTGTTTGTTCTGGAGTTTCCAGCTCCTCAGTCTTATTTAAATCAAATGTAGATGCAGGAGTTCAACCTCCCCTGGTTCACAATGTGGACCAAACAGCGGGTCTTTGGTCTTGCCAAAAAGAGGTAGTCTTGGTCCGGATCAAGCTGAACCATTAAGACACTTTTTTGAAGAGGTCAAACTTTCATCCCAATCACAGCAAGTTACAAAAGACTATCAAAGAATCTGAAAAAACTAATGGAAGATGGAAGAAATGAAGACTCACAACTACTGTATATACAAAAAAGATACAAAAATTAGTCCACAGCCAAGATTGTAGTGTGAACACAAAACTAATCAAATCCAATACATACAATATCAATTCCCACAAAACAAATACTTGAATCTTGGTTTTAGACTTAGGAATGTGTTCTAACAGCATGACATGTCCATACAGTGGTTTTTTTAAAGTCAGATCTGTCTCAGGACATAGGTACCACTTTTCCAGGGCTGGAGAAATGTCAAGCCGAACCCATTATCCTTCAGAGACATGCAAAACAAATTCCCTCACTTGTTTGTATTGTTGTTTTTAACCTATCAACCTTATTGAGCGATGCTAAGCTAACAATGACGCAACACTGGGCAAATAGAAGGGGGAACGGAGGTTTGCCCCAGAATTAAATCCAAGCGAAAGAAACCAGGCTTCTCTTATTCCACGACTCGCATATTTACCAAAACTTTGCATTTTCTGCATGTAGTTGCTAACATGGAGGTCATTGTTGTTTAATGTAGGAATGTGGAACAGGAAAATGCCCAATATTTCCATTTAGTCAGACTACCAGAGCAGTATCACTGTGCCTTGGAATTAGTCATGTTCCTATGTAGGTTTCAAGCAAATGTGAAGAGATCAATGCTTAAAACCTGATAGAGATTGTAAACTAGTAATTAAACCAGTTGTGTGCCAACCCAAGAAACCCTGAAGAGGAAATAAGAATCAAACAAAACTACAATGTCAGTCAAAGAGCACAGACCTGGAAATTGGTGCAGTAATCCTCCTCCTCCTCCTCCTCCTCCTCCTCCATCATTTTAACAGTGGGAGCACATGATAAGTCATTATTGAATGTTTACTGTGTCAGAACAGAATAGGTGTTTACATCTCCCATCCTGTCGTCTCATAAGCCCATCAAGTCTTTTCAATAGAAAGGCAAAAACAACCTCAAGCAAACATTAAAAAAACCCTTCTGGTTCCAAATCAAGTGATTGTGAAGGTCATAGAATTTTCCTAAAGATTAAACCCCTCATTTTCTATTAAAATGATACTGTAAGAGACCACTCCATCTGATCTTTCCTTTCATTTGTCATCAGTTTATATACTGTATTTTCTACTATGTTTATCTTCATTGACTCGTGGCCTTTGTCTGTCTCTTATCAGTAAAATGAGTCCTTTATAGGATATTTGACAGATTTAATAAGTTTGTATATTGCTGATAAGTTAAATTATGATATATAATGTAATGTATATGTAGCTGTCAACACAATTCAAACTGTAAAACTGATAAAAGTTGATAAACTATATTGCCGTTATGCTCAAGTACGTTTTCACTGTTTCTGCCACTGCACACAGATCTATTTTTATCAGGAAAGTTGAGTTGTCACCGATTGAATTTTTTCCGCCCTGCAGTCAGTTCTTTTTTAATCTTTCTCCTCTGAGTCACTTGTGTTTCTGACAGTTTGTATTCTAGTCATACTTTGTGATATTTCACGAGTGTCACTGTGTCTGAAAGTCTGAATGAGTTCATCGCGGCCCTTTTTAATGCTCAGATTTGTTTTGTTTTGATGACGACATCCAGGGTGATTGCTGGTGTTGGCTGTAATCTCCATAGCAAATAAAAGCTGTTGAACTTTGAATGGCAGCGCAGATTCGGCGGCAGCTCTTCTGAACACTCCAGCTGTCATTATGATGGCAACGGGAAATGTTAAATGTAAAATCTAAATGCCTCTGTGAAAATTCGGTTCCGTCTGGTCCTTTGTCACACGTTCCTGATTGGTTCCCAACTGTGAGCTGTTGTTGTCTGAACCGAAGGTCAGTGTTGCTGTTTAGTTTGTATGTGTGTGTGTTCGGGATCTATTTTCAGTAAGTTCTGTCCTTTTTTTGCTAAGTGCACCTCTAATGTCTGCCTCTTCTCCACTAAGAGGATCCCCTGCTGAGACTTCACCGTTAATCAATTTAAGTCCTAAAAAACATGTCTAAGTCTTCTGTTAAAAGGTCAGAGATGGAAAAGAAAAGTTTGAAATACACTTGAAATGCACTTGACACGATTTAATTGAAGTATAGATGAGAATGAGACGGCACCTCAGGTTGGAAGAAAGATGGTAAAAAAAATAAAAAAATAAATAACTAAGCAATGTAAAATGGGGATGATTATAGGTGGTGATAATTTTATTTTTACTGAACAGGAACACAAAGTGCTCTCCACAGACAGCATCAAATTAATAAAATAAAAACAAGAATACAAGACCAGCACAATACACGAGGACAATTATAAGACATACAAAAGATATAAAAGAAACATCTGAATTAATTGAAGTTAAAATCCAGCAGATGCACAACAGAGCTGCATTACAGTTAAGTAGCTCAGTGACGCAGATTGTATAATTTTATCTCTGTAGATCATCACAAAAGCAGTAAAGATATGACTGAAGTGTGGACTTTCAGCTTTAATTAAATAGATTTACCAAAAATAACTGCATTAACCATTTAGGAGCTTCAACCATGTTCAGAGGCTCAGAGGTAATTGAGCCTCATGTCCAAACGTGTCCTGTTCACTGGTTATTCTTCAACAAATGAAGCAGATAAAAGATCTGGAGTTGATTCCAGATGTTGAATTAATGTTTGGTAGTTGTTCACTTCTCAATATGAGGTTTGAAGAGGGAACCCCCCTTTTACATCCATCCAACTCCAAACCACAACAGAAGAGGCAGGAGTGTCATTATCAAAGTCTACAATAAAGAAACACCTTCACGAATGGTTCACAACTAGGTGCAAACCACTGGTAACACTCGACAACAGGAAGAACACATTAAATCTGTCAGGAAACACCAAAGAAGCCTGACCAGTTCAGGAATAAGATTCTCTGCACAAATGAAACCAAGATGAAATTCTACCAGAATGATGGTCAGAGAAATCTCTGGAGAAGGAAATAAACAGCTGATGATCCAGATCATCAGCTGGACATGGTGGACAGTGTTATGATTGTTATTGATGATATGATGCTGATAGAAGGAACAGAATGAGTTGTGACTTACACAGATCTATCCTCTCCACTCAGATTCAGACAAATACTGAAAAAGTGGTAGGACGACACTCCACTGCAGATGAATAATGACCCAAAACAGACTGTAGAAGCAACCTGAGAGCTTTAGAAGGTAAATAAATGGGATGTTCCTCAGCTTCCAAATCAATCACATGATCTAAACCCAATAGAGCAGTTGTTCAGTTACTGAAACTAAACTAAAGGCATAAAGACCCACAAACAGCCACTGAAGGCATCTGTAGTAAAGACCTGGACAAACATCTCCAGGAGGAAATTCATCTTTTGGTACCATCCAAGAGTTTGGTACCATCCAAGAGTTCCAGATTTAAGGCAGTCGATATATGTAAAGGATTTTCATCGAAGTATTAAAAAAAATCCTCATATTATAACAATCAAACTTTATTTAATTACTTGTCAAGCAAGTAAAGTCACAATAAATTGTCACTTTAATGCATATCTCATATTGGATATGTCACTTTAACTCAATAACATCTATTACCAGTCTGTTAACATCACTGTTGCACCTTTATTATCTACTTATTGTCTCCTCAACCACCTGCTGTTCATGGTTATATTCTATGTTTCTGTTTATAGTTATATTCTATGTTTTGTATTTTTTTCTGCTATGTTCATTTTTTCACCATGGGGCTTCAGAGTTTTGTCATTTCAGTTGGAATGCACATATGGCAGAACTGACAATAAAGCTGACTTTAACTAGGCTGACTACTTTTGAGCCTCTGAAAACTGACTGTGTTTAAAATAGTTGTAATTCTGGAATGGTTAATGCAATATATTAGTTAAACCTCTTGAGTTAATGTTCGAATTCCCACTTGACATGACGGCTACATCTTGATTGTGTCATTTCAGATCCACTATGGAGGCAAAACTGCAAAATCTGTGTCCCTGTCTACATACTTATGGACTTGACTGTATGTTCTAATAAGACTAGCTGTCAGGTATAAAGACAAGTCTGCAAAATGTGTCTTTAGAGAGGATTTAAAAGCCAAAGGTGTCAGGAATCAAATACTAATTGGACTCTTTCTAAAGCCAAGGGGCTGGTACAGAAAACGCTGATCACCCTTTCACCTTACCCTCGACTGTGGAGCGGCTCAGAGGCTTAAACCAGACAGTCTGAAGTTGAGCTCCGAAAGAAGGAAAAAGTCCAGACATGTGGAAGTAAAAGTAATTTTCTGTGCATTTCTAGAAGATAACATTACAGCTGGTAGAGGCGTGATGGCACCAATTGTTTTGTGTTTTGTCCAAAGCTGAGCTGACTGCCAGAGATAACACCCATTCACTGCAGAACCCTTAATATTTGCGACAGAGCGGTGGCTGGACTCGATTATGAAGTTGCTCAGGGCCGGTGCTCAGGGCCACCTCTGTTTTGTCTGAGTTTTGCTTCAGAAACTTCGGTGACCCCCAGTCTCTCACATCAGCTATGCAGCTCTTGTTGCACGTCCAAGGCTAGTGCCACAGTACCAAAATATTAAGGCTCAATGTCAGTTCCTTGAAAAAACTCAGAAGTCTTGAAAGGAGCGAAGACACAAACGGTGTATTTCTTCTCCCCGTTTTCCTTCTTTATCACAGACTTTTGAAAATATTTCCTGAGTAGATTTTGTTTCTTTGTGCCAGCATTCATTGTTTGTCCATCTGCCGTCACTGTTTTCATTAAGGTGCATTGGGTTCCTTCCCTTTAACCCTGTCAGTTTAACCATAACTTGAAAACAGATTACTCATTCATCTTTTTAACCCTTTAACAACAGCAGTATCTCCGGTGCTGCATTTTGCACTTTACAGCAAATCGGAAAGGTGAGATCCTGAGCTTTCTGACACTACGGCAGCAGCACTATTACAAGTAGTAAGGAACTGTTTCAGAGACTACCACACAGGCTAAAAAAACACCTGGAAATAACAGAAAATATGAAGTCACAATATAGATACTGAATGTTCAAGACCAAAAAGCATGTTTGAGCAGATGTAAAATAGTAGAAAATAATAATGGATTAGATTTATATAGCGCTTTTATATTAACGCATACTCAAAGTGTGTACAATGGATCCATTATTCATTCACTCTCACAGTCACCCTCTGGTGGTGGTAAACTACGTTTGTATCCACAGCTGC
>JAPQRQ010000027.1:16013147-16032278 GCA_037367365.1 Apogon talboti
GACAGAGCGGGATTCGAACCGCCAACCCTTCGGTTATTGGACGACCCGCTCTACCATCTGAGCCACGGCCGCCCCTAAAATGTATTTTTGTAATCTCAGAACATTTCATTATGGACATTTACAGTTGTTTCTCATAATAAATATGCTAAAAACTTCAATGCCATTTTCTTTTTTACTAAAACACACTGATTTATATGACTGTCTGGTTTGTCTCCCATAAGGGTCTGTGCTGGCTTTGATCCTTCATGGACTGATATATTTACAATATATATGACTTATATTGGATCAGAGGATTTAATGTGGAAAAAATCACCCTCTAGTTTCTCATTTCTTAAACAACCATCAGTTTGATAGAGGCATACAGATTGGACTGTGTCTCTTGGTTCAGTTGGTCAGGTGTAGGTTCAGCAACGTTAAGAGTCCAAAAATACGTAAATATACTGAATGACTATGAACATCGGTGTTTTTTTTCTTTGCTGATGACACTGTAATATTACATGATGACATCACCAGGATTCATCAGGATAAGAATGTGAAATAATGGTTCAGGAAGTATGAGACATAATTTTCACACATGGATTAGACACCACAGAGTCCAGATCTGGACCCCATTGAGAATATTTAGGGTGTGGTTTATAAGACTTTACACAGTAGTCCGACTCTACATCATCAATACAAGATGCTGACCAAAAATGAATGCAACTGCAAACAGAAATAAATGCGTTTATTGTGACATTGCTTTAGCAGTGTGTCCCATAAACTCTATATACTGTGTAAGAACGAAATGGAGTGCTGAGATAATCGTTGCTCACACAGAGAGCACGGAATTGATTCTTGATGTATGCCACATGTCTTCTGTGCAGTTAAAGACACGAATAAATCAAACCAGACAATTAAATTTCATCGGCAATTACAGCCGTAGTCGTACCGATGGCCTACTTTCATCACTGTGCACACATATGAGAACATATGTAAAAACATACATTCAGAAATAGACTCCTTTAAAGCGGCCCTGCATATGTGAACAGATGCTCACTTTCTCCAGCATGTCCACTGACTAGAAAAATCACCTGTCAGAACAATTTATCACGCTGCCTTTCAGCCCAATGGGTTTTTGTTGTTGTGTTGTAATTAAAAATGACACCTGGCACAGATTTTTACACATGGTCGTGATCTGGTTTCGGTCGGTTGTCAGCCACCGCGGCTAAATACGGAGAAACATTAGAAGCTGTGCCTCAGTCTGACTGACACACTCATTTGCATTGGCCTACAGGTTGCATTTCGGCGACTGCAGGACGTCCACATGAGTGAAGATCTAATCCAGCACACCGACTATTTCTGCAGCCGCATCGACACCCAGAACAGAATCTCTCTCTCTCTCTCTCTCTCTCTCTCTCTCTCTCTCTCTCTCTCTCTCTCTCTCTTTCTCTTTCTGCTCGTGTCTGGATTTTAATTGTCTGAGTTGAAAACCACCTTTCAACAGCCTCAACAAGCTGAGAATGTTCTTGTGTCTCCCAGTTCTCTGGGGGGGATAAGCAGTAAATCAATAAATGATGTGTGAGAGCATTATGTTGTAATGGTGAGGCTGTGAAGATGAGGTCGACTCCGTAGTAATGGGAGGTGACCAGGCGAATCTATACGGCTGATTCTGACGCTGTGACAGAAAGCAGATTGATGACTCAGCTCACTCTGTCACACATTCATATCACCCCTTTTATTTATTTATTTAATTATTTATTTACCTAATGGTGGTGCAGCCTCTGCCTTTAGTCTCAACACAACATCAACATTTAGAGGATTTTAGAGAAGTGAAATATATTTGGAACTTAAACACACATAATTAATCAAACGGTAATCGTCAGCCTGTGTAATTATATATCACAAAAGGCTGCAGATTTAGGAGGATTCAGTGTGCTCTAAAAGCAGAAATGGGAAAGAAAATAAATACATCCTCTGGGGATCGACTGCAAAATTCTTGGACACAACCAATACTTAATCCTTAAAGACCTAGAAGTATTTTTGTGATGGCTTCCAAATTAGTTTTCCTCTACAATCAACGTTCCCTAAGTGATTTTTTACATTTTTTATAATATCCTCTGCATTTTGCATTTTTCAGTGAAATTCAAGTATTTTCCTATATTTAATTAATTAATTGATTATGCGGATGTTCATAAAAGCTTAGAGTAAGTGAGAATAAAATCCAATGGTTATTATATTAAAACAGAGAAAACTGAAGAAAAAGTCCATTTTTCAGTAACGCATATCATGAACTGAACATTAAAACAAACATCTACATCTGCTGTCATTGATCCAACTCTGTGGGTTTTACTGGTGTTTCAGAAAAAGGCAGTGTTTCCACGTTCACTACGGAGCCTCTGAACGTCCAAATGGGTCATACAGTATCTGATGATGAGGAAAAGTGGATAAAATGCATTTTACCAAAATTATTTCAATGTATTGATAGGATTAGTGGTTCAAAACAGTTCATATCAGTACATGCTTTAAGTTACCAGCGGCTGTTTAGTTCTTTGAGGTGTAAAATGTCATTTGGGGTGATAGCTGAGACCCCATACTAATGTTACTTCCTGTGTCTTTATTATTTTTTTGTAGTTCATTTAATTTTAGGTCATTCATAATTATGAATATACAAAAGTCTTTCAGGTGTTCATCAACCCTTGTTGTAGCTTTGCATTACCAGACTTCCACACTTTATTAGAGCATTACCAATGCTGATTATAGATCTGACACCATACTAATATTATTCTGGAATAGGAGGGAAAAAATCCTTTGGGTTGTTTGGCTGGTTTGTAGTTCTTTTAAATGACTCTCACTTCTCTTGGGCAACGCTAAGTGTTGGATGCAGTGACAGTTCCATGCTGTTGAAATCATTGAAAAGGAAAATGCAACATAAAAATGTGTTTTTGGTTTCCAGTATTTGACATTTTCAGATTGTAGTTGCAGCTCAGATGTTGTTCTTGTTCTTTCATATAGCATCAGAGACTTAGTAACACATGAATAATATTATGAAGAACACCCAATGGTAAAATTATTCCAGTATGATTCCAGAACATCCAGATGACCAGAGTAAACCCATTCTGACATTCTGATGTACCGTACCGTAAGTTGCATCAGTCAAAAAATGCATCATGAAGAAGAAAAAAAACATATATAAGTCGCACTGGACTATAAGTCGCATTTTTTTGGGAAATTTGTTTTACAAAATCCAAAACCAAGAACAGACATTTCATCTGGAAAAGCAAGTTATAATAATAACAATAGAATAAAGAATAACAGGCTGAATAGGTGTCCAGTATGTTAACGTAACACATTAATAGGTATTCAGCTACACAATAGCATAAAGAACACACCTGGGAGGCTGAATAGGCAGAATGAACATAGAATAGAATCTTTATTGTCATTATCAGGTTGACAACGAAATTAAGTACCATCCATCGGTGCAGTAAAAGACATAATAAATAGAAACTATAAAAAACAAGTAATAAAACAGTAATAAAGCCAATCACCCATACACATACACTCATGTGAGTCCAACAAGCAAGTTACTGGTAAGCAGACTCTCCATCTCATTCCACATCACTGAATCCATTGAATTCTTCATCCTCGGTGTCACTTCTGAACAACTCCGCCAACTCCGGAGGAAGATGAAGCGCAGCCTAATATATATATAAGTTGCACCTGAGTATAAGGCGCAGGACCAGCCAAACTATGAAAAAAAGTGCGACTTATAGTCTGGAAAATACAGTACTTATGGAGGTTGTGTTGTTTGGACTCCATTGTTAAGCTAATGGTAACTAGTGCTGCACAGTCGCTGACGACCCCCCTCAAAAATGGTTTTAAACAGTCCCAAATTCCTCACATATCACTAATTGATGCCTTTGGGATTATTCAAATCTGTTTTTAAGTAAATAAAAAGAAATCAAACCAAAATCTCAAACAGCAACACTGCTTCTAGATTTTACTACTTTTTAATTTTCTTTGACTTGTTTCTTAGTGGTTCTCATCCCATCTGGTCATTTTTCAAAGGCCTTATGGTGTTAGTTTTCGTCACCATGGGAGACCAGCAGAGCGACTCACTACTCCCTCTAGTGGTCACATAAATATTTAAATTGGGTTCATATGTCTACAGTCCAATACATAGACATGTTTGGCAGATCTTCAGAGCTCTTTATTCTAAACATTATGCTTGCACTGATACTTTTCACTCATTTTTTAGTATTTGAGAATATAAATAGTATATATAACCCCTTTAAATGAAAGTATTTAACATGTAAAAATATAATATAATATATAATATAATAAAACTGATGTGCTGCTCAGTTTTCAGCTTTTGACAGTTTTCAACTTTTGTCCATAGCTGGGTTTTTACACACACAGTTAACACACACAATCAAATCTAGACTCTTTTTTTTTTTTTTTTTTTTTTTTTTTTTTTTAAAATACAAAAAACCCCATAATACGATTGTTGAAAATAAAATGGCCACAGCTCTGATTTTTACTGCACACACAACCTTTTCTGAGTGTGTATGTGTGTTACCAGGCTATAAATGCTGCTCAGAGACCTGGGGTGCATGAACACGGCATGAACATTTATGCTCTTGATATATTTTCAAACCAAACTGTGTCTCGTCGGGGGGCGCGAAGTGCAAGGAACAACAAAAGGCGGCAGTTTCCACAAGCGGCCAAATCATAGCAAGAAAGAGAACGTTTACCTGGGTCGACATCACCGAACAATCCTGGTGGAGCAGTGTTCATTTAAATCTGCAGCGAGTTGAATGACAATTTAGATTAAATGCGATAAGAAGCCAGACGCAGAAATTGCCTGTCAGTTTTGCTGTGATTGTCCACGTTTTCTGGGACTTTGCGTCCTACATCCAAACCCGCTTGTTATCTCTGCAACACTAGCATCTAAACAGTTCTGTAACGGCGGTCCTCTTCGAAGTGTGCATTATATATATTGGATTCATTTCATCTTCCTTCAATTCCTGGTTGACACTTCATAATCGGAGCGTCATGAGATAAAAACTGAGTCACTTTTTTTTTTTTTTTTTTTTTTTCAATGAGGAAGTTTTTATGAGTTTTGTTGCTGCTCTGTCACCGTAGCTGGGACATAACACTTTTATCAGAATATGCTGATGTGGAAACCCATAAAGCACAATGTGAGATAGGTCTACAGTCATACGTCTTCCTGGTTCTGTATCGAAGAATGTCTTGAAAATATCGACTTTCCAGCCAGACAGTCTACACCACAGGCAACTAGAGGGATAGTGTTACTTATACGAGTTACAGGAAAGTACCGTTAAGTGTGTGAGATGTTTGATTTGTCCTTGCAGCACTCACAGTGTATAGGTGAGTTTAACAGGGGGAAACTGATGTGGCAGGTTGCCCATTACATTCACATCAGCACGTACCTTTTCTGCACATTGTTGGGTTTTTTTTTGTTTTTTTTGTCATTCTCCGCTGCTCTTACTGGTTGCCAGGGAACAGTATCAGATGAACGCTGGGTCTTATCTTGTCACACTCCTAATTTCCTGTGGACCAGCTCTCCCCTGTGGCTGCTGTTCCCGTGACGATGGAGATGAGGAAGACGAGGTGGAGGAGGAGGAGGAGGAGGGGTTGTGCTGGTGTGACAGTGCAGCTCCTGCTAAGACAACAGAGCAGGCACATGGGGTGGAGAGGCCTGTAATCACTGGGTAAACAAATGCAGAGCATATGGAGCCCTCCATCGCCAGGGACAACACCTCCTCAACAAACACATCTCGCATTTCATATGGAGATTTAAGCAGCGCAAATAAAAAGGACGGTGTTTTCGTGCTCGCATGCAGCAGGGCTGGGCTAGAATACAGGTTTTCGCAGGTGCTTTGACTACACACATGCAGCGCTGAATGGTCCCATCGCGCTCATCAGTGACGCTAACGCAGTGGGTGTTTTGTTATTGTCAGGGATTTTGCGATGGGCGGGCGAGGGTCATTTCACTCTGTCTTACTGGAGCCGTACGGTGAACAGTATTTACACCCCAGTCTGAGATAGATAGCCCAGGCAATTTTAAATCTAGCCAGAGATGGATAGATAGCAGAGGCTGCTTTCAGAGCAGGCAGAGGCTGGAGTGAGTGACGAGTTTGGTGATAAAAGCAGAGTAATGGTGTGCCTCCCCTGGATCAGCAGCAGGGAGTCCAGGAATGAAATCCATCTACTTCAGCTGGATTCTCTCCCACTTTGCTGAGAAAATTGAGGAGAAAGGAAAGCTGCAGGTTGTCCCACACTGAATAACTATGTACCTTTCACTTGATTACTAATTTACTCCGAACCCATTCCACACTAATGCCAATATTTTTGCAAAATAGATAGTTTTCTTTCAGTTTTGGCCACGTGTCCACATATAAATACTGTTTTTAGGGTTTTAAGAGATTTTTAAGAGTTCTTTGAAAGTGGAGATTTTAATAATAATAATAAATTTTATTTATAAGCGCCTTTCAAGTCACCCAAAGATACCGTACAACAGTAGTTAAAAAGGTAACACATAGAATACAAAAGAAATAAATAATAAAAAAAGGTAATTACAAGGCAAAAAAGTGAAGAGGTGCTGTACATGGCGTGTGCAGAGAAAATAATGGCGTCACATCTCATTTTGTTCATGTCTATTATTACTTTGTGTGAAGTATTCCATCAATTCCAGGTGTATAAATCAGTGTATGACCTGCAGTAGATAGAGGTTTGCATGGATACATTTGGGAGACTGTCCACATCATATGAAGAATAAACAGTAGTGAAAAAAAAGTTTTTGGACACCCTTAAAATTTTAACAAAATCTGAGATATTATCATAATACATTTGCAGTGTCAAAAGGTGTGACTGTATGAGACGAACATCCTGGGTCTCAGGAGGGTAAACTGAAACACAGCGTTTTCCAAACCATCAAAATATAATTGAACGTCTCTGGTAACAAATTGTTGGATTTTATATATATATCCACCGACATCCTTGTCGCAGATCTTTCATTGACAAATGATGTTGAGGTTACAGTGTATGACTCCATGGCTTGCTGTCGTTTTACACTGGGTTCAATCAGCGCCGCGTAAGTGCGCATACTCTCGTTTTTTAAAGATATGTGTGGAGCAAATTAAATGGGTGGAAATGAAAAATGTGAGATTAAAACCTGATGGATTGTACTCGCGAGCATGTGTAAGCAACGTGACTCACAGCGAGCTCTCTGGTAAATTTGTATGCAGAGTCTATTCCGCCTGAAGTGGCCGTGAGTATAATATAAACACTTAACCGTCTTTTTTTTTTTGTCTGAAAGTCACCTCAGCTTGATTATAGAGGGTCTAAATAACCCCTTCAACACTTGGATTGCAAATGTGCAGGAAATAAGACTTACTAAAAAACACTAAAGAGAGGTGAGAGAGCGGCGTTGGTCTTATCAGCTCTGTTTTTTTTTTTTTTTTTATCATCTAAACCTGTGCGGCGCTCTAGTGCACTGCTCGGTAATTGTTCTTCCAGCGATCAGATGTCAGGCCTGGAGATGTATGGGCCTGCTGTCTGTGTGCTGAAGCTCTCGCCTGATTAAGATCTGTTACAGCACACAACACGGCAATTCAATTAGTCCGGCCTTATTCCCATGTTAACCAGTGAACTGTACATGAAAGCAGACACGCCTGTGCACAGCCAGCGCACCCAGTAACATTTCAATATGACCAATCGATGCCTGTTGAAAATGAATAATTGCTGTTTTTAATTTACACTGTGAACACTGCGATTGAACCTCTATTGAAAAAGGATGTCATCCTTCAGTATGCAAAGGTGTGTTTATATGTAAATTCACGTGTGTTTGCAGAAGCGGTGGAAGATCCTTCAGGCTAAATGTAAATGATCGTCTGTGTTGCAGGGTTTTGTCTAAGAATGTGAGGTTTTTTTTACTGTACCAAGCAAAACCAAAAGGCGCAAAAACTTCTAAGTCCACAGTTCACGTCCCTTTGCTGTTTTCCATTAATGTTCATGCGTGTTTCGCTTTTTTCTCTCAAGTGTAAAGTTAAATTTTATCATCTGCACTGAAAAAAATCAGTTCTCTGCTGTGTTTTTGCTGCTATTTATGGTCATTCTAAGCTGCAGTTCACATCTATTCTCTATTTTTTTAGTCAGTGTTGTTTTGGTTTAGGCATGTATAATTATTTCTAACAAGAAATGTGCAGGAAATATGTCAAAGTATTGAAACACATGCACAAGAAAAATGTGAATTAAGCAGCTTCTGCAGGTAAAGTCAGTGTTTAATGTGACCTCCATTTGGATTCAGTAAATCTTCAACTGTCCGGAAGTTTATATAAATAATCTTGTGTTATATTGTACGGTCTTTTAATCTTTCCCATATCGCTTCTACAATATTCCAAATTTTTTTCTGAAATACATTTTTGGTTTTTATACAGTTGAAATATTTGCTGTATATTCCAGTTATACATGTATTACTACTACAAAGACTGACATGCACATGTGAGGTTATGCATTTCAGATTTTGTGTATGTGTGTGTTTCAATACTGTTCTCATATTTCCTGTTAAAAATGAAGATGCACACCTATTACAACCCTGCAAAAACAAAAAGCACTGCCCAGGACTTTTTTTTTTTGATCAAGTTCTATTTTTATTTTCAAACGAATAACAAGAAACATACAAAATGAACATGAAACTGTTGTATCCAGTTCCTATCCAACTGCCCCCCCACCCCCAATCCACCCCAAGTACTGGACCTTTGTTAAGTTTATAGACAGCTGGACATAATGTACTTACTGTACATACAAAAATATATAAACCCCCTTCAAATACATGCATTGTAATACCGTATTTGTATACAAATGCTATAATAATAAGTAGGGCTGGGTATCACGGCTGATTCATAAGGTTCTGAATCGCTTGATCACGATTCGATTTGATCCGATCTGATATCGATTCAGTATTAATTGATTGATTCAGATTCATTTAGTGGTACCAAAGTACAATTTTGAGCTGTAACCCAAGGGCAGAAAATGTGCAAAAATGGCGTTTTAGAGCAGTTAAAATCACCTGTCTGCAGTGGTTCCAAGCAAGGCCTCACCCACATAAACACACCGGAGTGCAGGAATCGTGTGATAGTGGTACGAAATCCTGCAATATTTCATACTTAGGTTTTGTTCAGTATGATGGTGAGAAAGAAGAGAGGGGTGCAGGTACCAGTAAAAATCACCTGGGTTACACATACATACATACAGTATATATACTGTATGTACACATGCATAATTGTAAGTTCACATACACATAAATAAATGAGGGGAAAAAAATGGATTAAAAAAATAAATACACTGCCCACAACTTTTGTACAGTACTGTAGGATTCACTTCTCTCACATGTAAAATGATGAACAGGAAAATATGACACCAAACCTACAAAACCAACCAGCTCTGACAATCATTAAGTGTAAACCCTGTAAATATCTGTGCTTTTCCCTCATTTTTGACATTAAACGTCTTAATCTGTGCCTCCTACACAGGGGAGCTGCTCTTATCGATCCTCAGGTTCATTAAATCATAGCAGAGCTTGTATGGAATTAGCAAATTGACTGTTTGCCTTCATTCTAATGTTTTGTATTCGGCTCACTCGCCCATCTTTTCCGTGCACAGTGGCTTCTGTTTATGCGTTGTCCCCCTCATGAACCCTATTGGCTTTCCCCTTATATCTCCCAGAGGGATCTGCACCCCCATCATCTCCACATCTCTCATTATTGTGCATGCTAAAAATGGGCACTGGGTCCGGACCAAATGTAAAGCTGGAGCCGTAATTAAATTTTAGTGACTGTATCAACCTTTTTGGTTGCGCTTCAACCCCTGATTTTGTTTAATTTTGTGACTTTACTTCAGTGTTTAATGTAATCTGTATTCAAACAGGTAATTCCAAAGGACAGGTCAGATAAAGGACAGCTATGATTTCCCTAAAATTACATCTTGTAGCCTTTTGTCATTTTCATTTCATTTATTTATTTATTTCGAGCAACTGAGTAAGCATTGTACAACACAAATGACAACACAAATACATTCAACAGAATACATGCAAATTCAATATTTCAATTCATTCATTTATGCTTGAAAAGGAGTGGGAAGAAGAAAACATTTAATCCCACCTCCGTGTCTCATCATTAACTAAACATAATGAAGTTTCAATGACTTACTCCTATCTTTAAACTTCAAACCAGCACAATGAACAAATAGGCCTATACTAGATTATAATAAACCCATTCCACAGTATTTACTTTATATAACCAAAATATGTGTGGAAAAAATATATATATTTTTTTAAAATGTAGTTTTTTGCTAGCTCTTATGTCTGTTAATTTAATTCTGTAAATCTTATATCTTTATTCTGCTTCTTTGGTTTTTAACTTGATGAACAAGTCATAGAGATTATTTTTCTTTTTACAAGCATTTATTATTCCTTTAGTAAACTAAGGGCTTTTTATTTCCTTTTTATTTATACAGCGTTCTTCAGCAGGGCAGTGTGTATTGTACAGGGAAATGAATATGTCTAAGAAATTACCACTGTCCACGTCTGATTCTCTGTAGACTGTATTCCAATCCTTGAACATTAGACTGTTATTGAAGGCGTTAATAGTTTCATCAGTTCTTATTCATTTCTAGATAACTTTTGTCATCTTTAATTTTCTTCATATCACAGTCAGAGTGAGCACAGGTAAGTGGTCAGTGATGTCACATATCAACAGGCCACTGGTGGTTTGATTATCCATGGTATCGATAATTGTGGCACTGTGTGATGTTGTTCTGCTTGGCTTAGTTATTGTTGAATAAAGGGACAAACTGTAATAGCCTGAATATTAATACTAAGAATCTCCATGTCCTCTTAAATGAGCAGCACACTTCCAGAAACCAAAAACATAACACGTTATCAGGCTGACATTATAAAGCCATCGCTCCAGGCAGGATTGCACTATTACATAAAATGACAATAAAGAGCCGAATATGTAATTTTTTCTCAATTCTGGGTGTAATAGAGCATGACTTGAATTATACATGACGTTGCTACGCATTGGATCTGCACTGAGCAAAGTTTAACAATGTAGAAATCTGGCATTCGATACCTATACATATTTAATCTTTATTGAATTGAGACTTTTCACATGGTCGACCCATGGCTGCAGAGACTGGCCATGTATTTTCTTACAGCTGGTTACATTTCTACATTTTTCAGTTCAGTTCAGTGTGTCTTGTTGGCAAGAATGTATTGAAGAATATTTCCAGAGCATCACATAATAATAACAACAACTCATTGAATAAAATAAATACACGGATAAAAAGATATGGCAAACAGTATGAGTAATAGGAGATTAAGAGACACATTGTGGTCATTTACAGTACGTAGGACAATGATCAGCTGATATACAGTAGAAATAAAAATATAACCTCAGTTACTCTTATATATCCAGTGTAGAAACCTGTGTATCATCTCATGTTACATTATCTGCGGAAGATTCATGTGGCCTCTCACAAACACATTTAATTTACAGCTGCTTGTCTGATACGGGCAGTTTTTCAGGCGACTGACCTGCCTCTGAGGCATAATATGACACTGAATCTAAAGGATTCTTTTAATGCATTACTGCATTAGAAACAATCACGAACAGTGGTCAATGGTGGGAGACAAAAAATGTATGGATACGGACGGTTGAATTGTGTCACCATTTACACGTATGATGTTTTTCTATTTAAAAGATTATTTAGCAAATCAATAAAGATGCTGTTTGTGGCAAAGATAGAAAAGAAGCATCTTTACTAGCTGTTCATTAGGCTGTTTAAGACGTTTGTTGTTATATATGATATATGTCATCAACGGCAAAACTGACGCTGCCTCAGCATATTTTTATTTCAATCATTGAGAACATGGTGAAAAAATACAGAAGGAGGTGAATCCCTCCAGTCTGATCATGTAGAGACGTCTTCGGTGTCTCAGAACAAATCGTGGACAGAGACAGTTTTGATGACATCAGTGATTTTACCACAAACACGACTCTCCTGACTTGTTAAATTATTGGTGCACTATTCGCGCACAGCAAGAAGGTCCTGGGTTCGATTCCAGAGTGGAGTTTGCATGTTCTCCCCATGTCTGCGTGGATTCTCCAGCTTCCTCCCACTGTCCAAGGACATGAACCTTATCAGGTTCATAGGTCAATGAAAATTACCCATAGGTGTCAATGTGAGAGTAAATGGTTGGTTGTATGCATCATCAGCCCTGTGATGAAGTGGTCAGACGTCCAGGGTGTACCCCACCTTCGCCCGTGGGTAGCTGGGATAGGCTCCACCACCTCCTGAACCTCTCGAGAGCTAAGGAGTTCACAAAATGAACGAATGAATGAAATATTATGTGTGAATGTGACGGCGTAGTTCAAAGGGGATAAAGAAAATGTCTGTACCCATTACATTACGTAAGACATATTTTCTTCCCCAATAAGTTTCCATGCTGTCAGTTTATTCCCAGGAAGGAAAGGAAGGAGCTTAATTCAGAGGATGTGTTATTTTCCTAAAATAGTAATCTAGTAATGACATATTCGATCACCGGTGTGTTGTAAACCTGTGAGCGCTGGGCACTTTGTAAGCATGACATGAAAATAAACGAATCAGTCAATCAACATCATTGTATTCAACCGACACCCCTGGTCCAGTGTCAGCAGCCCCGTTAAATGGAGCGGAGCAATTCCACCGGCAGCATCTCCCTGTGGATCTGGAAGGTGCAACTCCTCCCACCGGAGCTGATGTGACAGGCCTTTTAATCGTCTCATTCAGATTACACGTCATTGCAGCGGTGACATCTGCTAATCATCTGTCAGGAGCCGTTCACACGTCCGTCCGTCCGTCCAGTCCGGGGGGTGGGGTGGGGTCTGATTGCCTCTCGGTGCGGTGCCCTCTGTCTGGCCCTTCTTCATTCTCACCTTCATGTGGATCCATGTCGCTCATTTTCACCCACTTTCACACTCCCATTCTCGTCCGATGCACTCCCACTCCCACCTCTTTCAATTTCAATCTCAGCATCACTTTTCATCCCTACTCTACAGTCACCACATCTTCTGAGTAGATTGGTGCCGCCTTTTATGACTCACCTCTCCCTTGCTCTACTTCTCCACACTCTGTTTTTGACAAGCTGATCATGCAGTTTCCATTTTCCTGGTGATGATCAAGTCAGCGTGACCTTATGGGCTAGATACGAAGCTCCTCAACAACTCAAAAACCTCCGCTCGACCTCTCTGAAACCTCTCATTACTATTTAACAGGCTTCTAGGTAAAAAAAAAATATTTTTTCCAAAAGTTAGATCAGTTTTCTTGTACATGTATTTTTATTTCTGTAAAAGCTCCTTATGCCTTTTATTTCTGCCAATAATTATAGTTATAGCAACATGTGACTCATAATGCCAGTCATTTTAAGTCAGCTGTTAACACACATTATTAGAGCGTCAACATAACTATAACCTCTTATCTATCTACAGGTAAAATAGTTGGTCAAATTCAGACCAAAAATGACCATATTTCCTCAAATATGAGTCAGTTACTATTAACAGTATGTGTGGAGGTCGACACAAACAAATAAAAGCCAATTTGCAAGTGCATCCCATAATATAATCCAGGTATTTTCAACACTTTGCTGTAGACGATCACTCACCTGAAATGCTAGACTCTTACTTCTTCAATGCAAGATATATTTGTAGAAACAAATTCCACAGAGGACAATCTGATTAATGAATAAATGGCTTCTATTCACTGAAATGCCTTAGGGCTTTTATTTTGTAATTTAATAAAGTGTTTGTAGAAAAGTGCATGGCAGGAGTTTTAATATAAAAGTGAGCAGATCAAAACAAATGTTCAACTAAATATGGCGATCTCCACTCATTGAACAGAAGGAATTAGAAATAAATGCCTTACTTTAAGACAAGCCTACATTAACCCTTTATCGGGCAAGTGACTATTTTTGGTAATTTCCCCCAACATTAAATAATGGGGCCAATCCAATGCTCCAGTGAGGTCGGTGTTTCTAACTTTATACAGTGAGTCACTCAGATTTTGAGAGATTTTATTGAAATTTTGAAGCGCTAAATAGTGAATATAAGTGATTTTTGTCAGTTTATGACCTTATAGCAGTTGTTTTATCGCATGTCTTTACTTTTTAACAAGTGCTGCTCGGATGCTTTACGGCAAGAGGAGGGATACTGTTGTCATGACAACTGATGAGGAGGCAGATGATGATGTCCAATAACACATTAAGGTTGAACTTTTGAATTTCAGAGTATTTCAATGAGTAATTTCAATAAAGGGTTAAATAAAGGCATGGGTCACTATTTGTTGGAGTACAGTAGCCAATAAGTTATTTTTCTCATCTAAATGGTTTTGTGTTACTGCTTAGTGTATTTTGAACTACACATTATTAAGTACTAATGTCTCTGTCTTTATTACTTACACACAGAAAGTTTGTTTTCTTTGTCCTTTCAGCATTTAACAAAACCTACAGTACCCCTTTAGATGCAAAGTCAGGACATAAATCAAGAATGAACCTGTTATATTTTTCAGCATCAGTGTCATATACCTGAATATCACATATGAAAAAAATCCGTCATTATCTCTCTCCCTGTTTTGCTTCTTTTTCTGTGTTCTGAAAGTAAACAAAAATCAATTGACAGCACAAACTTTTCTTAAAAATCTATTTAACCCCCAATAGTGTGTTCCAGTCCATTCAGTACAGATGAGTGTTTTGCCAGTGAGCCGGGTTTGCATCCCCTCTCTGAGGTATTTTTAATTTTAGCAGTGTTTTTGCTCTGTGGGATCTCAGTAATTTAACAATAATTGCCAGGCTGTAATGAACGGCAGTTAATGTTAAAATACCTCTTGACGCTAACCATCCTTAAGTACTGACTTTTCTTAATTTCGTGTGTGTGGTTTATGGACCATACTCATTAAAGCACAAAATTGTCCATGGAGGCGTTGGTCAGAGATTGGAATAAGAATTAAAATAAACTGTGGGCAGATACACACATCAACACAACACCTTATACAACTAAGGAAGAACAGAACCAAATTTTGTTGTACTTAAATTTACATTATTTATAGTCTGCTGCACAAAAGAATGTTTCATATTTAGTATATTTAGTTTGGTTTTGGCATTTTATTTTTTATTAGATAAATTTTGTTGTTTGTTCATAGATTTGTTGCAAATTCTTTTACAGATGATGGTTTTTTTTAATATATATATTTTCTTTACTTCTCACATAAGCCTGGAGCTTGTATATGTGTATAATATGCCTTGTGTGATTGATTATATATGCATCCCCAGCACAAATCCTCTGCATGGCTGTTGTCATTCCTATATACATGTATCTCAGGAGTGCCTGTATGTGTATTTATAATGTGTAGGTAAGTTGTGTGCAGTGACGCATGTAGGTATGTACAGTAAAAGCCAATGCGTAGATACTGTGAAATCGAAGTGCTTTAGTTGTTTATGCATTGAGCACAGCAGAGAGATAAAAGGACTGACCACAGGAGCTTTACTTGATAACACTGCTGAGACTCGATGAAGTGGTTGGAAAACATTGCACTCTAGGCTCATTGCCCACAGAGTTGTGCTGCTCTGTCCTCAGGGATGTCCCCGCTCCTCTACAGTATATCGCCAAGCTCCATATGGCACTACAGCGCAGCAGAATGGACTCTTTATGTGTTTGCTTTCAGTGTGTGTCTGTGCACAGGCATTCAGTCCAAATGAGGTCAAACACTGGACTGGCAAAGCATGAGAGGCCACAGATACCAGATCATTGGAATTGTACTGTGTTTGAAGAAGCCCATAGCTCATATTCCCCATGAATACAGAGGAGATTGGTGGTAATGCGATGCACTAAAACCAGTAGATTTCCTCAGGGTCAAGGACACAGGGTGGCTCCGTTCTATCCTCATATCTCTAATCTTCATTCCTCTGGTTCTACTCACCTCCATTTATCAGCGGTGTCTCTGCTGCCCCGGCCACCGACACTTTCAGTGATGAATTGTGCTGCCCACAGTGGATCATTCTGCGTGAATCACCTCCACTGGACTCGCATGATATGGCATGGTGGTAGTGTGCAGGCTTTTGCCAACTTTTGGAAGAGACTTGGGTTGCAGATGAAGCATCTTTTTCTTGACTGATAAAAAAAAAAAAAAACATCACGCGGCCAAAAAAAGATGTAAAGGAGCTCTATTTCTCAGTATTCTGATGCAAAAAGGAAGTGCAGGGCTAATCCATATGCGATTTCTGTACGTGACAACAATGCACACAGGGTGCCATGGGAATCTCCCTGTTGTTATATGTTCCCATTTTAGTCCAAAAATGGCTTCAGGCATTATTTCCTATTGGCTGTGGAACAGTGTGAAGCCCCACCGGGGATGTTCATCCTCACACATCAGGAGAAAACACACCTTGAATTCCGCCTGGAAGTGTGATTCGAGGAGAGCATTTCCCATTCCTTTCGATTTCTCTTCAGGGAATCGTGATAATGATATCATTGTCTCTGTAGTGCTCATGTGACATTAACCCTCGGAGATGCAGGACTTGAGGCCAAAGGCGAAATGGCCTTCTGGATACACGAGAGGTGACATACGGTATTTAATGACTTCAGTTTGCAGGATTTCACCAGTCAAACGCATATTTCCGTTGGTGGAAATTCACTAAACCCACCCCCCACCCCTCCCACACACACACACACACACATTTCCTCAGGAAGATGCTTTCATATGAACCAATAAAGTGAGTCTTGACGAATTTCAAGTGCAATCATTTAGAATGAAATTTTTCGGTTGCTGGGAAGCACAGCTGAATATAGTAAAGCACATAATTATATGATAGTGGATGTAACTACAGTCTTCTACCTCTGAAAACACATTGTTTCTTATTGTTTTATTTGAAGAGGGCCATGAACCTGAACAACACGGTTAAAATGACAACTTTGCTGCTGATGTTGGAAATGAAATATAATGTACATACCACTAACAAAAGTGAAGTGAAGTGGGTGTCACACTTCCATTCTACAGTAGCTGCCTACAAATCTACTGGTGTGTCATTATCCTTAAGATTTAGTGTCGGATTAAAAACATTATGTGAGTCATGATTTGTTTTGAAGCATATTTTCAAGTTATATCACAAGATGTAAAATGCCAGTAAACATGCATCTCTCGTTGTTAATGTGGATCAGTCGGTTTTCGTGAATGGCTGAATGCTTTATTGCTTTAGATGGTGGTGGCACAAGTAATTATGGGATAGCCTGATCTCCTTTCCTTTCAGGTTAAGGATGGTCCAGTGTATCGAAGGAAGCACTGAAGCGTCGTTCCTTAGCTTTTAGAGAATTCACCCGGCTCGTATCACAGCTGCCGCTTGGATACTTCTGGACCATTTCTGCCAGTTAGAAACTTTACAAAGAAAAATCACCTTGCACAGAGGTTTTTTTTTTTTTTTTTATAGTGTTTTGCAAAATATGAGAATATATTACATGTGAAATAACTGACATTTTAGGAGGAGCATAATTCTTTGCTCAGTTATGTTCGACAACAATAGTCAAGCTTCAAATTTTGTGGTTAAGAAATTAAAATAAATATATAATTTAGTAAAAAAAATCCTGTGAATGCCACTACATAATTAATGTCTACTTTTGCTTACTTTTGGGCAAACAAGCAACGTATTTAGAAATTATCCAGTGCTTTTATAAGGAAAAAAATGGATTAAATAATTTTTTTTGTACTTCTAATGTTTTGTATTCATTTCATGGTCCTTTTATCTGTACTTTAACAAAGGTCTTTGAATCACATCTTTTGAGTATACAGAATGAGAATTTCTTGCATAGACATTAATTTTAATACCAGATAACCTGCATTTCCTTGACTTCTCTCCTGCTACATCTGTCCACTTCTGCCCTCCCAGTCTCCTTGTACTGTGTGTATTTGTTAAAGTAGATTCCCATGTCTCATTACCATTGGCTGATGGTCCATGTTTTATTCATCATGTCACTGATAACAATGCCCAAAACTCTCAACTAATCACTGTCCCATTGGAGTCGCTTCCATCATTAGCTTCACCTGTGGCTGCGCTCTTCTCAGCTACAGATGCTAATATGGCAGTGATGAGGTTAGACACACAACAGCCCTGTCTGCATCTGTAACTGCAAGTTGAAGGATGAAACCTAATCACCAAATCACGCCTGTCATCTTCCCTCTAATTGCCAATCAGCGATAAGTAGAGTGCTTCGGTAAGGGCTCGCTGGAAGCAGACAGGACCCTGATTCAGACGAGTTACACAAATCCAGGCTTAGCTCCAGAGAATCAACTCTCAGAGAAGTGGTTTTTTTTTTTGTTCTTTCTTCACTGTGGAAGAGTGTACTGTCTCCCTTTGAAGCCCACTGTGGAATGAGACCCTGACAGGGGCACTTAGACCTCCAACCCAAACAACCGTCACGCCACATTTGAAGTCTGTTTACTTGCATCACACCGAAACATCTCAGGTGTGATGCAATCATTACAGAATCATTGTAGCTTTCTCTCCGTATATGAGAAGGAGACTTTTACATCATTAAAGCGAATTACAGTGAAGACTCCTGGAAGTAAACACTTTAACTATGTATGGTTTTGTCAGCGTCTGGGTCGTATTTTTTTGGGACATTATTTGAGTGAGTAATGATGTTATTCATTGTAACTTGGACTGTAACACTGTTGAAAAGTTGCCTTTTCTGTTTGCAAATAGCCATCCATTCCAACTCTGCTCAAAAAACTCTGAGCTTCCATCTCTATGGCAACCAGCTCCCACCTGTTGGCAGGTTGTGCAAAGTTGTTGTTGGTGATTGTTGCCACTGAGTTGATGACCATTTTTTTTCACTGAAGTGTTTGGCAGATTTCACACACTCAGCAATACAAGATGACGGATAAACTCACACCTACATCTACATTCCCAGATATTGATTATGATGATGATTATGATGATGATTATTATTACTATAATAAAAATAATAACATTCTTCTTCTTCTTCTTCTTCTTCTTCTTCTTCTTCTTCTTCTTCTTCTTCTTCTTCTTCTTCTTCTTCTTCTTCT
>JAPQRQ010000027.1:16051860-16069768 GCA_037367365.1 Apogon talboti
GATCAGTGACAGACAGAAATAAGCAGGGAAATGAGCATGTGCATGTGTGCATGTGTGCATGTGTGCATGTGTGCATGGCATTAACATCTGAATGTGTTTGTGGGATTGTGTGCAGGCCAGCAGCTCTGGGATGTTTTTTCACGCCAAAAAAAAAGGGAACAGCAGCCCAGAAATGTATTGTTTCAAACTTCAGTGTAAGGACAAAGCCGTGATTAGATTGACAAAAAGAATTAACACACAAAGGGACCAAAAAAGAGCAGCTCTCCAGTCCCTCTGCAAAAAATAAATAAATATAAAAAAAGAGTGAAAAATGTGAACCACTTTGCTGCTGGCAACGAAAACAAACAAAAAGCTGTCAGGCTGAATTAATTACAGATTTCTTTGTTTAACACAATAAAACTCCATAACACACAGTAAGAGAAGAGTTAGTGCTATAGAGCTGACAGGAAAATGAAATAAAGCGAACCAAAAACCAATAACTCATCTCTAATAGTCCAGACTGTACACGCATGGTCCATTCTAATATTTATGTGAGTCAAATATTTGTTTTAATTTATTACAAAGACATTGGCGAGGTAATTTAATTGTTTTTCCTCATTGTTATGCGCTGCAGCAACATCAGCAGCTCTTAAGTCAGGTACGTAGTGTGTAATTATGGGCTATTCCACCTGAAACAATATGTGGTGTTATCTGTGGCTCTGAAATGGTGGTCCAACACAATGCAGCTGTTGTCTGCATGTGTAATGTATTTTTTTTTTTTTTCACATTCACTTTAACCCTTAAAGATCCAAACATCCTCCAGCGTCCAAAAGCATCAACTGATCTAAAGTGTTTAATACCTATTGATCCACTAATTCTATCAATACATGTAAATAATTGGTGTAAAATGCAGTTTGTCGTCTTTTCAGGGTCATCAGATATGACCCATTTGGACGTTCAGAGGCTCCGTAGTTACCGTAGTAACACTGTCATCTTCTACAACATTGATTGACCAGTGAAACCCACAGAGTGGCATTTAAGTTGAACTTTATTTAGAGCAAAGTTACTATGGCGATACAGTGGCACAGTGTTTAGCAAGAAGGTGCTGGGTTCAAGTTTGCATGTCCTCCCACTATCCTTCCTTAAAATATGTTGAGACGAAAAAAAACAACAACAAATCAAGCACATAATCGGCAATAATAAAGCTTAAAGAGAGAAAACAGAAACATTAAATTATTTTCAGGTGTGCCAGAGCCTGTCCTGGCTACAAAAGACTGAAGGTGGGGTACACCCTGGATGTATCTTCAGTGTCTTCAGTTCATCTCAGGACTGAAATAATCAAATAAATAATAATTTAAAAAAAACATTATAAATTATTTTGATGGATGAGTACCTGATTGTGGCGGCTTGCCTGTTTGATGTGGCGGTGTACTTGCAGTATTCAGGACAGAGCCCTGGGGTTTCTTCGACTGTATTGCTGTAGATGTTGTACTTGTGGGCTTCCAGTTGCTCTGCTCTAGTTCAGGATCTATCTGGAGATGTGAGGGCACCGGGGCTTCTCCTGGGTCCAGGGTGGATTAGACCAGACCCTGCACTGCCTCCCACTGACCCAAATACAGGCTTACATCATCGGTCCTGATTCAGCTGAGTTATAAAATGAGGATGATGTCTGAACTTACAAAGACTTACCTAATGAGAGGAAGTAGTTTTATCAGGAAGGATGTGTTGGGTGTGACGATAGCAGTGATTTAATCTGATGATATATGGATTCTTGCAACAGGTGATAGATTAGTTGAAAAATTCATCTACAACTGTTTTAATATTAGTTGTTTTAAAAACGTTATTCCATTTTTAAGTTTAATTCGAACTTTCATTTGAACTTTTGTTCTATTATATTCATTGTTTACATTGATTTTGCTTTTGTACCATATTGCTTTGTCTCCCTGAAGATGCTTGTAAATTTTTGCAAGTAACAGTTTTGCAAAAAAAAAAAAAAAATAATAATAATAATACACACCTGCAGTGACCAAAAGCAGTCAATGATACTTCAGGTGAGCGATAGTGACAGTGTTGAAAGCAGCTGTACTATGTTGTTCAGTGTATTAAATTAAAGTCTATGTTGTGCTTAACTACAGAAGCACCTTACATGGCACTAAACACCAGAACTTTACCCATTTCTACATATTTTTTATTTTTATTTTTATTTTTTTTGCCCAGCCTGTACTTGCGAACCAGCTTTTATTTATTCATTTGTGTCGGCAGGCCCTTCTGACAGGTTATACACTAAAGAAGTAGTTGATTTACCTTCAGAGGATTAGTCAATGTCACGTAAACAATGCGACTTTAACTTTGGATTTGTTTTTGTCTGTAATGAGTGAAATTAGTCCACATTAACTTGCAGAGTTTGTGTAATGTGCTACCTTAAGTTTGTGATTTCCTCTGAACTCATGCAGTGAGTCGAACTTAGTTATATTAGAGTGTAAAAACATTTAGGATTTAGTTTAAGGTTCTGATGGGACAAGTTAGGCCGCTACGATCTAGGTAATAAACGGAAATGCTGCAGCTGTATATGCAGGAAATAGCCTAGAGTTTATGTCTTATAGATGTGTCAATATTCTAAGTCTGTTGTAAGACCTAAAATAATGTAAAAATGCAGAGTTTTATTGTAAGATACAACTTAAAGTCATCACACAGCCACAGCTTCTAGAAATGAGAGAAAACAACAGTAAAAAAACAACAGTAAAAGTTTGTTAGGTTGCAGCTCGCCTACTTTGTATAAGCGGAGACAAAATAGTGATTCAGATCATTCATTGGGATTCTACCCCAAAATATTATCACGTGATCTTTTGTTTTTTCTGTTGCCTAAATAACATTATGGGCAGATGTGCTTGTCCTTGTGATATCTGCATCATGAAACAGAGCTCACAGAATCTACGTCTTCCTTTTCCCTTCCTCTCGCTTTAAACTGACCATCATCATGACACATTGTAAACATCCCAGTGAGACAAAGAAGCTGCTTCCACATGACAAGTCCTAGTAGAATATATCACAGGTCTGTCTGTGTCTGCCTCAGGTTATTATCTCTTCATTCCTCATGGTCATGTCAGACTCTTACCGACATTCAGGATGTGATGCTGTGACAAATTCCTGTTTACTTTTGTGCTCAGACGTCTGGCCATTCTTATCTCCCTGCACACTTTTCTCTTTGTCCATATGACATGTAGTTCTTGATTTTTTTTGTATATTGTTACATAAGCTTGCAAGAGCCTCCTGAAGGCTCTGTAGAGATACTGTAAAAAAAAAAAGTGTTAACCTAGTTTAAGTTATGATGACGTGAAGCAGCATTTTTGGTTTGCTTGCACCTGACTCATCTAAAAAAAAAAAGCCTTTCTCATCTTCCTTTAGTATTTTCTTACTTGTATTCTTTTTGCCCTACGAGCACAATATGAGTGTGGGTGGCTGTGAATACTACATATTGTCATACCACAACGTTTACATTTCTTTTAAAGGTGCTATGTGTGGTGTTCCTACTTTCAAATGAGCTAAAATTATCATTTGAGTGTTGAGAGTAAAGAGCTCTGAAGTTCTGCCAAAGATGCCAATTGTATTGTATTGTAGAGACATGAAGTGAATTTATTTACACTAGTGGGCCGGGAGGGGTTATGTGACCACTAGAGGGAGTAGTGAGTCACTAGGTTGGTCTGCCATGGTGAGGAAAAACTAACACCACAAGACCTTTGACCAAAGCATCAGAAAGTGACCAGATGGAATGAGAACCAGTAACTTTTATAAAGGTATAAAATTATTATGGGATGTTATTATCTTTGCAAACTGTTTTGTTGATCCATGGTTCAGACTAAACTGTGACAGTTCTGATGTTGTTTGTTCGATTCCAAACAGATCTTTAGTTCAGCTATTAACAACACAAACTGTACAGAACACAGAGGTGATTTGTGTTTTTTACTGTGGCTATTTTCTGTCTAAAAACAGAGCTAAGCTAACAGAGCTGTAATGTAAACTATCAGCTGATGCAGCAGGTGAAGATTATAAGACAGTCATTTTGAGCAATTCTCAAAATAAGTGTTTATGAGTTTTAGTTTGAAGAAGAGAACCTGATACCTACCATATTAGATACAGTGTGTGGATACATATCTTGATTCCTTGGTGGTTTTGGTCCTTAGTGAGTTCTGGTATGTAACATCCCCCTGCTGTTGAGAGTTTGTAATATTAATACCACATACATCCCCTTTTAGTCTAGTTCAGAACCTTTAGTTCTTGTAGAAACAGCTGAACTTTGAAAACATCATCTCTTTATCCCTAAATGTCTCATGAGATTAAGGAAACTGAAACTGAAAAAGTCATTTAAATTTTCCAACCTTACCTATTGAATGTTCCTTCCATCGCAGTTATAACCTTAAAGCAGCCCCTTCCCTCGTCCTCTATAATGTCATTTTTCACTTCACTCATATACTCACCAAAGTGTGGGACTATCAGGATCACACCACACTTTAGAGGTGTACAAAATGACATTCCCTTAAATCTGATCAGACTTTAAAGCCAACAGCTTTGATCTTCCAAACGCAGGAGGTCTATCACTGACGGCTCTTCTGTAAGAGCAGGATCAGACATCTTAACATCTTCAGCATCACTGGCTACTTTTTCCACTGTCATATGTCTTCGCTGCACAGATGGCCTGATTCCTCACTTAAAAGCATCTCTAAATCATCCTGTTTCATAATTTTGGTGACAGGGGACGTGTAGGGGGTGGGTGTTGCAAGTCCGTTTGCGATATGTGAAGGTGTGGGCCTCGTTTAGGACAGTGAGTGTTGTTTTTAATGCCACCTGCTTATCCTACCTGGTGCTGAGGACTTTGCAACCCTGAAAACACACTTGGGAGTTTGTGTGCTGAGAAGCTCAGGCAAATATGAGTGACTGTCATGGCTGGAGGCATTTTATTTTTGGATTGTCCCTCCATGCCTCACTTTCTGGTGGATGTGATATTTCAGGAATGCCTTCGGGGTGTTTCTTCAAATTTTTGCACAGACCTTTACTTATATGATGACTCTTCAACGTCACGGTGACCTCACTAAGCAGGTTTTTTCACTGAAAAAGACTGAGGAATTAATTATATTCATGACAAAATTTCAGTGATGGAAACTATTTATTTCTAAAACATCATTGTTCAACTTCACTGTGCTTTTATAATGTCCAAAATTCTACACAAAAAGCCAATATTTAGTGGCATAAATAGGTGATTATGTAAATTGCCTAGTATTCCAGGGCTGTATTATAGTATGAAACATAACACTATGCTGGCAGAAATGTCCCACAATGCAGTGCAGTAGTGACCAAATCTAATCCTAAAGATAGATATTCAACAAACAAACTATTGAAGGCACAATGTGTAGGATTTATAAGGATATGCTGTATGCATAGAAATTGAATATGACATTAGATTATTCTTTTCCTTATGCTGTTTTTAGACTAAATACAAAGGCAATTTTTGATCTATGTGAATATGGCAAATTGCATCCTGGGAAACACAAATATTTGCCCTTAAAGAGGTTCTAGGAACTATTATTATTATTATTCCAAATGCTCAACAGCAGGGGGAAGTCACATACCAGAACACACTTAGGACTAAATCAAAACCACCACAATCAACGCTATGTATCCACAGACTGCGTCATTCACTGAATAAAGTATAGAGCTCATTACTTACACATCTGTATTATGATATCAAGTTTTCTTCCTCAAACTAACTCATGGTTGGATATTTTGACAGTCGGTCAAAATAACACAGTGTCTTATAATTTTCACTCGCTGCATCAGCTGATAGTTTACATTATAGCTCTGTTTTTAGTCAGAAAACAGCCACAGTAAAATCACAAATCATGTGCCTTCTTTCTTTGACTCTAAAAGTTGTTTCTTTGTGGTATTCATCCCATCTGATCACATTCTTATGCTTTGGTCGAAGCGTAAGACCAAAGCAGTGTTAGTTTTCCTCACCATGGGAGACCAGCAGAGTGACTCACTACTCCCTCTAGTGGTCACATAAACCCATTAGTGGAAGCAAATTGATTCATCTCTATAATCAATACATTGGTGTCTTTGGCAGAACTTCAGAACTTCTTTTTCTAAATGCTCTGATGGTCATCGTACTTTTAGGTCTTTTTTAAAATATTTGAAGATAGAAATATTACATATAACCCCTTTATAAGCCAATTTAAGCCTAACTACAGTAGCTAACACTAGTGGTAACTTGATTCATAGTAGAGTTAGACAATGGAATCAATTAACAGATGAATATTTTAATGACTCAACAGGTCTTTTTACAGTTTCATTGAGTTTTCTATTGTCTTTCTTCCACACAAGTTGACTGTTAGAGCCTCAGGTGAACACAGACGGCAACAATAATCCTGAGTCCTGAGGGGATGTGTATGGGACGTTGTCAGGTTGTAGTAGTCTCACAAAATCAGAGCTATTGCCACACTTTATTAGCACTATACCAGTGGTGTAGACAGGTCTGACACCCTACGCTATTGTTCTGGAATAGGGGTTAAAGGTATCTGGGTTGTAGTTTTTGGGCAGAATTGTGTGCAACACAGTGTATTTGCACAGCAAAGATGGGAGAGAAGTTGTTTGGGTGGAACATGTGCACATCAGGGAGTGCTTTATGGTTTTAAAATGACTAAATCCTAAAAGTAAACACTACTTGAAAAGTACGGTGTGAGGTTGATCATGGTTCCTGTGTTTCCCAGAGATGGTTTTGTGCAATGGGAGATTTTCTCTGTGTATCCAAAGGATCAGAGAGAACAAGTTATATCAGCTCCCTGCCTCAAAAAAGGGTGATTATTTTTACACTCACACTAATATTCTGTTTTCTTCTCTAATTCTAAAATAAGCTGATTGCATGTCCAATGAAAATTAATAGTCCTCTAATATCCCTGTTCACATGCAGCCATGCAAACCCATTAGAAGTAGTGTTTTTTTCCCCACTGGTGGCAGATGTTCCACTGTGTGAGGTTGGCCTTCTTCTCTTCTTCCTGGAAAAGATCACCTTTTCCATATTTGTTCATAGACCTATAAACCTGATGATGTCCTCTGTCATAATATTTAACATTAAGGATGTTTCTCCTTTTGACCAGAAATGCAGATTTTCCTTCGGAGTGTTCATCTGTACTAGAGAGGATCTTTACTTCACTCAAATTGAATGTAAACAGAGTCCATGTATCACAACTTGCAGTAAAACACGAAAAGTGGATTGATTCTCCCAACATATGTTCAAACAATCTTGTAAAACTGGAATAGTATCATCATATCACAAACATTTGACTTGGAAAATGCTCAATTCAGAAAAATACCTTATTATATTAGAATATAGTGTTTGAAGAACACCTGTCAAATGGAATAAAAGGGGGAATATGTGTGTGCATGGAAAAATACTCTGACTGACTTCCACTCAAAGGGGACATATTTTTAATATCTATTTGTACAGACTGGTGTAATTCCAGTTTTTTTTTTGTTTCCACATCTATATTTTCACATTCTACTCACTGTGTGAGCAGTTCACCTCATGTTTGGTCTGAAAGCACAGTTACCTTTTTTTACTGTCCTATGTGTGTGTTTGTATATGGAGTAGGTCCTGTTTCATTGGGTCTGTTCTTCAACAGTGTAGAGCAAATGAACCAAGTACTGGATGTAGACAGTTGTTAGCACCAAATACCAGGATGAGATAAAGCATACTCAGATGGTTGCACTACATTCTTCAAACTGCAACCTTAAATCTAATTTATTTACACCAAAGGACAAAGATTCGTTCAGGAAGTGATGAGGAATAAAGAAAGATTCCTACAAAATAGTATGCTTCTATGTGAATATGTTTCACATTTGCTACTAGAATAGTTGATACTCCCTTTAATACTATTTTGATTTAATAGATTTTCTGTGCTGCCATGAATGTGTAGCTTCTTTCCTGCAGTTTGACTGGTTTAGTACAGATGCATGGGTTAAACTACTGGGTTTAGTTTCATTTGTCTACCTTACATTAATTCTAGCCACATGACATTGTGCATGAATTATGGGCCTTTCCCTGAACCTGCTTCTGCAGAACTAGTGTTATGCTGCAACTTTTCCCCTTTAATAGATATTTGGTGGAAATATATGATGTGGGAGCACCATCTGCTACCCAGCTGGGATTAATGAGATCATCTGCATTCTACTAAAAAGAGACGGAAAAGGAAAGGAAGTGGCCTCATAAGATTAGATATGGCAAAAGTACAGACATTCTTGACTCAAGCAGAAGAACAGATCAGTAGAAGTGCTGATTCAACTTCTTCACTCGGGTAAGAGTGAAAGCACAGGATTTGAAATGAACTGGGAATAAAAAAAAGTAGCTCACTGAAAGACATTTCTATTCTATCTCACATTCTGTGTAATTCTGGAAACTCATATGAAGTCCTTCAGAGGCTGAGATGGAAGTATCTGGATGGGAGACAGGAGTCAATTACAATGAACATTAAGCTGCTTTGAACAGAATATGGATTTCTGTGTTTGGAGTAAAATGTTTGTGTTGTATCTTGTGTAAAAATTAACATTTGTTTATTGGCACTGACTTTCTTAAGAAACAGATTTTCACCTGATTCAACAGTTTAACTTTAAAACTTTGTCTAAACTTTTGACAATAGAGAAATATTGCTTCAGCCATAGTTAAAAATTATACTTTGTACTGAATCAGAAATGTAACCTGGGAATACTTAATAGAATTTGCTTGTAACAAAACTAGACTAATAAAGTTTTTAATTAGTAAAAGTAAATTAGTGATAAATTACTGATTTACATAAATTAAGTTCTATAAATTACAATGATAGATTAAATTTATCCAAAGTAAAAAATTAAATTCTGCCTTAGTCTTGATAATAAATGATCTTTTTATTTTATTTGAATGTGAACAATGGCATCGAGTTGAATAAATATTTTAATTCATCTTGAATTAAAATGATGGTTTCAAGCAAAGCATGAGTATAATTTGAGAAAAACGAATCATTTTAGGTATAACAAAGTTGTTCCAAAGTATAATATTTTTCAGTGTGCAAATCACATCATATTTACAACCATATATGGCTCTGAAAGGTTAGAGTTTTGGAGAGTTTTAGAGTTCCTGATTCTAAAGTGTGGGCTACATTTGGAATAGTTTCACAGCATTTTCTAGCTGCCACACTGTCTTTTCCCATGAGTCACTGAAGCCCTGAAGCTTCTTAAACCTACAGGTTTTAGCAACAAAAAGACCAATTCTGTTGCCAGTGCTGTGTCACTGTGGCGTTTTTATACCAGACAGACTGATTAAAGCTCCTATAAAACAACCATTCTCCACTCATAAATAAGTAGTAGATAACAAGTAAGCAATTAATAACACTGGTCTACAATTTTTTTTTTAGAAATTATCTGCTTCAGAGATTAAATACGCTAAATGTTACATATTTTAATAACATTAATTGGAAAACACATGACAAAAGTTCTGGTTTACTGATGTTTTCAAGGTATATGATAAAGTGTTATTACACATATATATTGGTTTATGTACATTTATACAATAGATTTATAAATCTTCCACTAGACAGAACCTGTAAAGTGGATGTATTGTAATGTGCAGACGGTGTTTTAAAGTAGATCTGGAAACTCTGCCACAAATATTCCATTGGAGTAAAACCCATTCTGTCGTTAATTCTCGAATTTCACATTTTGACCCAAGACTGTATCTTGGAAACTTCAGCCAACTAGCATTTATGATTAGATTTTTTTTTATCAGTGACTCACATGTTGGAAAATGTCACTACTTTTATTCTGGAAGCATTTTACATGTAGACTAGTGTAATAAATAAATAACATTGTTAAAAACTAATAAAAACAGGATTAGAATAAACATATGTCACTATTTCTCAGATTCAAATTAACCAATCGAGGCAATGTTTTTATAAAAGCAGAATCTACCTCAACGTGAGTGAAGAATGAATTCAGAATAAAGTAATGAAAAAATGATGGAAGAATTGGACTGAAAGACAGGTAGACTGAACACCTGTGTTTTTTATCTACATCAATATTAAAATGTAGTAAAAAATGTAATAAGCAATTGCAGTAAAAATAGAATTGAAACTATGGGTATTTGTGTTAAAGGGATTAAAAAGCTGTCAGAAAAAATAAATACCAATACTAAAGTAGTTATACTTCTATTGTACATTAATCATCGAGGTCAGTTAGTTTCTGACTTGTGTGTGAGCATCCTTCTTTATTTATGTAGCTCAGAGATAGTCACATTGTACCGTCTCGACAGAAGTTCAACATTTTGCAAAACACCCAAAGTCTTTTTCTTTACAATAAATAGGATTCCTTCACCGACTGACTTATCTCCGCGCATAGGCTGGAAACAGAAGTCGGCATGTCTCTTTCCAAATCCAAAAATCCACATTATCAGTGGATTAACCGCAGCTCCTTCTGTTTTATCTTTACAAATACAACACGCTGCCGTCAAACAGCCAACCTTCTTGAACTGCACAGAAAATGTAAAACGCTCGATAGCTCCGGGACTTTGTTGTTGAGGTAAATTAAGCAAGTTACAAAAGAAAGCTTGTAGCAAATATATATCTTTCATGCCGTGTGGAGGAAAGGTTGGAAATAATAAGCTGTGTTGGGCTTCGTTCAATAATAAAAAATAAAAAAAACCAGCTTTTATAAGTGTCTTTGCTCCACCACCCACAGCCACAGTGTCTGTACTTTGAGTTTCTTCCTCCTTATTATTGTCTCCTAATGTGGTCCAAGTTGTGAAAGGTGAGTTAATGCCTCGTTTGTATCCGTCAAACTTTAATGAACGCTTAAGCCATGAATGTTGCATGACTGGAAGAGTCAGCACATGCATACTGAAATGTGTCAAGAGTAAGAGACCTGTGATTAATTAATGTCATTGAGCAGCGGCTCCTTTTGTTCTGTATTAAATAAATGGGTGCATGACACTTTAATGTACAGTCCAATATGCTGGATTTAGTTTCATTAAATAATTTGTGGTTGTTCTGTCAAAAGGATGCTGACAGTTTTATTGTTTTAATTGGTCTTTATACTGTTTGACCAAGAAGCTCCTGCTCATGAAGTGGTAAACAAATGATGGCGGATACAGTTAGCAGTGGGTAAGGTGTCTGCACACAGACTACTAACTGTGTTTGACAGGGCTAAATGCAACAGACCTGTGGTTCTGCCTTTCCCCACACAGAGCTGTCAGGATCATTTGGAACCCGACTGCTTTGCAGCGAGACGCATTGTCAGCAGCTCAAACGCTGCATTTGGCTTCTAGTCCCAAAGGAAGGATTCTGCCAAATTACATTTCTCAAAGAGAACCATTAAATGAATAGTTTGTTTGCTTTAATCAGAATCCGGCTTGTACCGCAGCACAGACAGAGGCGAGGCTTGTTATCTGAGACAAACTTTTAGTCTCACGTTGCTAAAAAGGATCTGATTAAAACTGTTCTTTTTTCTGATGCTACCTGATGGAAGCAAATTGGACTGCTGCATATTCTTCTCCCTCTGGACACACTTCTGTCAATGCCACAGAATGGGAAACAGCACCTTATTCACTAATGAGTGTAAGATATGCATTGTGGTGCCTTTCTGAGATAGAATAGGAAATGCATAGTTTGCTGTCTAATGTCGAGGCCCTCAGTCTGAAACGGAGACGTGCTCTCCAATCAGATCGGAGAATCCTCCAGTGGCCACTCACCGATCCCCGTGGACGTGCGCAGGAAACAGAGGGTGGACAAAGACCGTCACATGTCTGTAAAGATACTGCCACGGGTTAGTGTTACAGGGGTATTTTGGTTCAGTCGGACAAAAAGGGTAGGATGTGGAGTGAAATAGATTAGGATGGAATTCCAGACTGTTACATGTCATTCCACAAAGCTCAAAGATTTGTGAGGAAATGAATGAACGAATAAATGAACGAACAAATGAAATCTTTATTTAAAACATGTAGATCAACACAGTAAACGAATGCATAAATTCATACAACTCCCATAATGTGTTGAAAATGGAGTAGGCTGAAACAAAAGCTTATTCATTCCTTCCCCCAATTAAATTAAACTACAATACAACACATAATCTATATCAATCTATATTAATACAACATATATACAGTATGTTTATATTAGTCCGTATAATAATTATCATATATATGTAATTTTACATCATAATCCCCTGCATATGTGCTAAATATAAACCCATATAAATACAATATACAATGTGCTATAGTTTATAATTTATAATATACATCTTTCCTTATAATTTATGTTTTATGTATAATTTATGTTATAATTTGTGTTTTTTATATAACCCACAAGATTTGATACATGTGTTCCGCTTCATAGTAGCCAACCCATCTATACTCCACTCCATCCACCTTAATATTCCGCCCCAATATTCACCACTGTCGTCAGAGTTAACATCCACCCTCTTCCATACTGTAAACCTCTTCAGCAAAAGTTCCTTGTATATTTTTTAAAATGATTAACGGGAGATGTCACTGTTTAGGATGTGTTGCAGCGATGTCAACGGTCCCGTCTCGGCGTAATTCAAGACACTTCTGCCTGCACCTCAGCTTGTCAAAGCTCCGGTGTTTGGTTTTAAAATGCAGTGTTATATACAGTGTAAGTTTTCTCAGGTTTATGGGCTATAGCTCATCTGTCACCAAGACGCTGAATCAGGTGTTCCCGTCTGGATAGTTACTGTTTTCTCTGTTTATTAGTGGTGACACCAACTCTTCAAAACAACAGAACTCCGACAGGAAAACCGTTGTGTTCATGTTTTTACAATTACATTCTCAATGGAAATAAAACTATACCAGGTTATTCACTATCTCCTTTCAGATGGTTTTTGCACCTGCCCAGTTTGGTCCAGTCATAATAACATAAGACTATAATCACCAAAAGCAACAGAAGAGAAACAAACAGAAGAAGTTAAAAAAGAGCTGAATTAACAAAAAAACAGCAAAATGCATATACAATAATTTCTACATTTTTTGAAGGCACATGGAGCAAAAATGCTGGATTAAAAAAACTAAACAAAAAATATTGCTACTATTTTCTATTGATAGCTGACATTAAATGTAAAACTGTCATTCATGCTTTTATAACCACACATTTGGATTATTGTCATGAGCTGTTTTTAAATGTATATGTCAGAAATCGATTAAAAGACCCCAATTTATACATAACGTAGGACTGAGTGTCTTCACAAAAACTGTCTAAGCTGTCTGCTTAGTTCAAGATGCCATATATGCACCATATACTGTATCTAACACTGCTGAACCTAGACCTGACCAACTGAATGAACCCCAGATCATAACACTGCCCCATTATGTTTGAACTGTAGGCACTAAGCATGATGGGTAATCACTTCATCTACCTCTCTGGAGCAGGGTCATTCTGGACTCATTAGACCACAGTTGTGAGTTGTGTATATGTATACTTTATCTGGGCTCCCTGTATAAACTGGTGCAGTGCAAGATCTTTAATTATTTTCTTTTAGATTTCTAGCCTATTTTTAAAAATTTTTTGTTTAAATTTTTTGTATTTATTCTTTCCTGCATTTATTTATCCTTAACATCTGAGTTACTTTGTACTTTTCTTGATGCCACACTTAAGTTTTGCTTTTATAACTTGCCCCTGGTGTTTCATTTTATGGTTTTTATGGTCTTCCTTTGTTTTAAGTTGTATTTCTCTTAAATTCCCTTTGCTTCCATTACTGTGCATTTTTATCGTTGTTTTGTATTTGTTGTGAAGCAATTTGTCACACAGTTTTGATAAGTGCTATACAAATAAAGTTTATTATTTATTGTAAAAACTGTGACTTGCAGTGGTAATAACATCCAGCTCCTTCCCTGGCTCTCAGAGCTCATTTATTTCTTTATGGTTTGTTTGATAGGGACAAATACAGTATACAGAGATAAACTGAAAACGTCAACCCAGTGGAAAGATAAGGGTTGTAGCAAATACTAATATGCAAACATCACTGTGTAAAAAGACTAAAGGAACTAAGGCTCCAAAACCACAAAGAATGGATTGCACCTGCTAATTATATATCAATCTGCTTAGGTTTAAGGACCTACCCCTGAAAGATATTAAAGGGTTAAAGGTTAACTCATTTTATTATCCCCTTAGGGTAATTCTGTCTCTGCATTTAACCCATCCTAATGCACACAGCACCTAACATTAGCATTAGCGACTACCATTAGTACTACACATTAGGAGCAGTGAGGTGCCGTTGAAGACACTTGGGAACCAATCTCAGATCTTCATCAATACTGTGGTCAGGGGAACTGATGGGAGAATTATCCTATATGTACCTGTCCACGTGGTGTGGAGGGAACAGATAAACTCAATAATACGTCACTGTATTGCCCGTTATGCTAATGATATGATGGCATAAGCATAGTCATCATGGTTTGGATCCAAGACACCAATACAGAGCTTTAAAAAAATCACAAACCAACTTTCATGCTTCAATAGTATTTTATCTAGGTATGTTAATGTAATTCAGTCAGATCTGAAACATGGGTTGAGTTGTGTCTGACTTTTATGATGAACACGTGTCACTGAATATACATTAGTTTGGTGTCACAGCATCTCTGAACTCCAAAAGAGGCTGGGTGCATTTACACATGATGCATCATTAATAACAGATCAGTCTGGATCAGACCAGATTTAATGTTGCGTATTCTGTAGGTGTTCCACTCCAGAACTGTGGGTCAAGTGTGACTTTAATAATATTCATCAGATCCTTTCATAATAAGTACCTGAAACTCAGAGATAACACTCATACTGACCTACTCCCTCAAACATCGGATTGAAATTTCACATTTAATGTCATGAATGATTCACACTCAAAGATCTGGAGGAAGAGAGAGATGTCATTTCATATTTATGTTCCATTTGCATTGGTTATGCATCTACAAAACAGCCATTTTTCTGAGAATGTGTACTCGTGTGTTTCTGAATTCACCAGGTTTCTGGTCGTTTCACAGAAAATGCTGTCGGAGCAAAGTATTGTTTTACTGAACAAAACTTTCCAAGTGCCACATGAAGCTTGTGGTGGGTCTGCAGTAGCTTTGTAATTTCAAAGAGGCTTGAGGAAAAGTCCATTTAAACTTTAGTTTTAGACCCTGCAGTCCCTGCTCTCACAGCCTTGTTTGCAGAAACCGGCTGCTGTTCTGAGCAAAAAAAAAAACCCAGAAATCCTCTGTACACCACTTACTCAGCATCAAAGAACTTCCTGATGAAGTTAGGATGTAGTTGGGGAACTAAACAGCCAGACATTTCCCTCAGGAGTGGGAGGATTTCAACACAGAGCTGAAAGGAAAGTTGACGAATTCCAATTAAAATTATAGATCTGCTCTAAACTGTTCACAGTAGGATCAAGCTTTAGTTTAACCCATAAAGACCTAGCGCTACTTTTATGTCAGTTCCCAAATGAAAGTTTTCTGTATATCTAACTTCTCTTAAGTGCTTTATCACCATTTATATATAATATTATCCTCTGTGTTTTGTATTTTTATCAGTATAAATCCTTATCTTTTTGTCTTTATGGGTTAATTTTAAAAAGCAATGACATTGTTCTGTCTGATTTGAAATGTATGTTCTCAATCATCTTCTAAACAACAGTTTTTTTTTTGTACAAGTTTGACTTTTTCGCTAACATATCAAAGTTTGTCATTGATCTCTATTTCAGCTTCAGTCTGTGTTTAGATTTCCACTCAGCTGCTGCCAAAACACATCAGCGCCAATTAACCTCTACAAATATAAGCTGACAGCAGTCTTATCCATTCATTATTAATTAGTCATCACGAAGGAGGGGCTGTCAGCTCATCTGAGGCAGAGATTAGCACTAATGTACTCAAATCCATTCTGACTGATTTCAAGGCTGTGAAAATGAAGCACAACAGACAGCACTCATTCTGCCCACTGTATTTCTATTTACACAATGAAAACGATCAACATGTGTTTTGAGCGGCGTTATAGTTAATGGGGTTGCACTTACATTTAATTGAGAGAACTAAAAGGTTGGTGAAAGCACTCAGATCAATGAGAAGTCCATGAAAACCCATTTTAACTCTTTAACTCCCGAGACATGATTCCAGGTAAACGTGAATTGTGATCTGTTTCAGTGTCATTAAAGCTGTTGTGAGTATGTGCTTATGTTCCTTTTCTTCAGTGGTTTTGCTTTATTGTGTGTTTTAGGGTCAAAACAGGGTGGAAAAACAAAGAGAGGAATTGAAATTTGACAGGTTTTTACAAAATAAGGCACTCAGAATGTATATCAAAAAGAGTTTTAGGATGTTGAACATGAACTGTGAACTGGAACACACTGAACAACAACTTATTTTTCCTAAATCAGTCCGGCTACTTTTGGCACTTGATTGAACTCCAAAAAGCAGTTACACAGTCAAAACTCAGTAAAAACAAAGTAAAAAAAATAAAGGAAAATCACCACAACACTGCAAACAACAGTAAAAACAAGAAAAATTACAAGAAAATGGTGCAAAAAAAAAAAAAAGCCTAAACATCTATTTTTATAGTGCGTCGGTCCCACTCACTGCTCTGTGTTTTGCCCCACATTACACAGGCAGTGGGGGCTGCACTGAGCATGCTCAGATGTCTACGGAAATCACAAGGTCTACTCTGTCAGCACGATTTGAAATGTTTCCTATTGAACAAACAGTTGAATTTTTCTGAATATTTAAAATAAATCATACATACAGAATGTTCACCACAGACACGGCAGGGGTTAAAGGGTTAAAGGGGGCTTTTAGAGGAATGTGGGGGCCAGTGCACAGCTACATCAGCGCCTCATGTATCATGCTCGCACCACATTTTTGTCACTTTTTTTTTTTTTTTGACAGGAACACTCGGTCTACTTTGGGGGGAGAGAGAACAACCAAAGAGGAAATCAGCCGTTTCAGCACAAAACTATAGCTCAGTCCCATCAAAAACTCCGGCTTTTTACCACAGTCTCATTTATTCAGGCATTATGTGTAATCAGCTGCTTTGTGAAACTGAAGGGGGGTAAAAAATCTAGCAGAAAGTTTGTTTCACGTTGTGGTTTTATCACAGGCCGTGTGAGAATACATATTCTTCCAGGAGCTCATTATACAGTGGATCAGGACAAGTGTGTGTGTGTGTGTGTGTGTGTCCCATGCTGGTAGATGACGGCCATTTCTGGCAAAAAGAAATGCAATTCATCTGGAGAGCCATCTGTCTGTCTGCGAGACAGCAAATGTTTTCTTGTCTGTGTGAACCACCACAATAATCAAAAGACTACATTTCTGAGCTGAACGCGGTTGAACCTCATCATTGTGCATCCACCGTTTTTTTCTTCCTTTTTTTTTTTCAACTGGAAGTTTTTAATATTTGATGTGTGCTACTAAGAAGAAAAATGCCTTAAAGATTAAAGCAAATTGGCTTTCACTCATTGCCTTTCTTTGTTCATTTGCCCGTTTTGCTCAGGGCAGCACGGGGATTTAATCAGGAAGTGTTTTGTCCAATAATCAGTGTTCTACAGCGTTTGTTTTCTCATTCAACCGGAGACAAAGCATGAACGTCAAAGAGAACCTTGGCATGTTTTTTTTTTCTAATCTGTGTTTGTCCGGCAGCAACAGTTTCTCCCCGATTAATCTCCAAAGATATCGAATTATGTGGCTTTTGAATTAAACAAAACAGCAAAAAGTGCCACTGAAGATTTTTTTTTCCTTTTAATTACAGGTTCATTCTGCCATCTCCATTCATTCTGTTTTCTGCAATTTCGTTGTACAACTGGTCTAATGACAATAAAGCCTATTCTATTCTATTCTATTCTATTCTATTCTATTCTATTCTATTCTATTCTATTCTATTCT
>JAPQRQ010000027.1:16069812-16082646 GCA_037367365.1 Apogon talboti
CTGCTCTGCTCTGCTCTGCTCTATTCTATTCTATTCTATTCTATTCTATTCTATTCTATTCTATTCTATTCTATTCTGCTTTAAGCCCCTGACACCTATAACACAGGTTGGCCTTAGCTGAGATTCAGTAGTGAAATCTAATAACCATCAATCCCTTTTATGTTCTGTTTTATACCGCCACATCTCATTCATAATGCAGCTAACAATAAGAAAAGGGTGAGAGGGCAAAGTTTTCCTGCAGGTATCTGTGTTTGGTGCATTTTGACAATATTTCTTCCTGAAACTTCTGCCGAGATGAAAAGAGACTTAATAAGAGGAGAGATATAAAAGGTGCACAAGTAGAGAGAACAATGCAAAGAATGATGTTCTGTCACTTTTCTACTACACTAACACACACACACACACACACACACACACACACACTGTGTGGGTGACAGAAAGTCACAAAGCATGAAAAGAGGATAATTAGAGAGTATCTGACATCACACCATGTGTCCTTGAGCTACCTGACGCATTTTACTGACGTGCTGCTACTGTGTTTTTTCAGTGGTGTCAGATGTACATATTATAGTGTGTATGTGTGTGTGTGAGAACATGTTACAACAGGCACTGGCTGTGCTCCTCTTTTTGTCACTTGTCCTCATCCACTAATCCTATCAATACATGTAAATAATTGGTGTAAAATACAGTTTTTCATTTTTTCATGGTTATCAGATATGACCCATTTGGACATTCAGAGGCTCCGTAGTCACCATGGAAACACCGTCATCTTCTACAACATTGATTCACCAGTAAAACCCATGGAGTTGGATCAATGACAGTGGATGGAGACACTGGGTTTATGTTCAGTTAATGATAGACATAATAACCCTCAACTTTAATCTGAGCTTTTATGAACATCTACATGGTCAGTGAATGAAATCTAGAAAAAATACCTGATTTTCACTGAAAAATGCAAAATGCAGAGCATGATATAATAATGAATATAAATTTCTTTCTATATATTATTGTGCCTTTTAATATTATAAGATCATAAGGAAATACAAAAAAGTAAGGTGGAATCAAAGTACGTTTTAAATAACTTACCACTTACACATATCTTAGTAGATTTTTACTCCGTTAATTTTACTTGTATTTGAGCAGTTTCACTTAAGTATTTTTACTCTAACAGCAAAACATGTAGAAAAATATATGTTTTGGAGAGAAAAAATATTATTTTCTTGCAGTATCCTATTTATAAAAGGTAACATAGTCCAAACATAGTGTATTATTTATTGAGTATTGTTAACAAATAACATTCTGATTCTTTTCAAATAAGAGGTTTGCTGTTTTACCATTGTTATTATGACTTTTACTGGATTTAAGGTAAATACCTTCTTCCCCACTGAGCTTCAAACTACATTTCACAAGTTGTAGTTTATCTTCAGCTTCTCCAATCTGACAAAGTCTACAGGTTGTTTGTTTCTACCTGGTTCTGGAGACAGCCTGCAGATAAATTAGATGTAAAACACTAGAGTTGTTTACAGCTCAGTCTCGGCAGCTGCCTCCTGCTGTATCTGTGTATTTACCAAAACACACCCCAACGACAGACAACCTGTGGTCCTGATGCTGCACAGCCCACAGTGAAGAGGCTGGGCTGATTTAATTAATCCGCCGGTGTTAAATGTCTCAAACTGTCCGGGTTTCTTTAACAGGTTTGTTGGCAGGCTGACAGACCTGCAGATGTTCAAACAGAGTGTTTTTCTTCTGTGAGGGCTGGGCCGCTGTGTGTGGCTGCATTTAAAACAGACGCGGTGTGATGGAGATTAGGAGCAAGCTGTGCAACCGGTGTTTAATGGGTCGGGCGCAGGGGCAGACGGGGACAGGTTTTACATATCAAAGCTGAAGAGCCTGAGGGGAGAGAGCGTACATCAGGCGTGGCGATCGAGATGTCACGGCAGACCGAGGCTTTGTTAGGATAATGATGAAGACCACTGGAGGAAGGGTGTGAGAGGACAGGTTTATTGAACAAGAGCATAGAAGCCACTTTATCGCCAACTTGGCGTGTTTTGACTGGGTCTTTATCTCAGTTTAAACACCTTGTAGACCAGAAATCCTGATTACTGAAGGTAATCTGTGTTTGTGCAGTGATTTTCAGCATCGTTTTTACTTGTCATAGCAGGAAACGCCCCCTTTTCCAACTTTTCCAGGAATTTCGAAGAAGCTCAGTGTGTTTCCACCAAAATTACCAAGGTGAAAAACTTTCCTTCAACCCCAAACTTAACTCCCTGGAAAAAGTATCTAGTGGGGGAGGTAGGACTTGTCAGATTCTCCGGAATTCTTGGGGGCGGGGCAGTGTGCTGAAGAATACTGATTGGTGGAGCATACTTGTAGCGTTCCACCCCTACGTTCCTCCACTATAGCTGCAGACTTGTTTATTTATTCATCTGTTTGTCCATCTGAATACAAAAAAGAGTGTATTCAGCAAATACACTCAAAACAGCCCAGACCTCATTGAATGGTATTTGCCAAATGCGCTAAAAATGCGTAGTTTACCACCACCAGAGGGTGACTGTGAGAGTGAACGAATAATGGATCCATTGTACACGCTTTGAGTATGCATTAATAGAAAAGCGCTATATAAATCTAATCCATTATTATTATTATTATTAAAAAGAAATTCAATGATTCATAATGACTGAGCCTCATTTGCATAAATTTTCAAGAACGTTTAAAAATTTTGGTGTATTTTCACCAAAATAACCTGGGTGAAAAAAACTTTCCTTTGACCTCAAACTTTCCCCTGAGAAAAGCTCCTCGTAAGGACTCCCTAGAATTCCCCAGAATTCTTGGGGGTGGGGCTGTGTGTTGAAGAACACTGATTGGTGGAACACACTTGTAGCATTCCACACTTACATTCACCTACTATAGACAGTGTGAGGGCGCAAACTCAATAATTCCATTTCTATAAACTTCACTTAGTTTGTGTTTTGATCATTTGGAAAATGGAGCAAAAGAAGAGAAGCTACGAAAATTAGATGGACGTTGACATCCATTTGACGAATACACTCTGGAAGTCATTGTACATATTTGCTGAATACAATCTTTTTTTGCTCCATTTTCCAAATGAATGGAGTCGTTTGAGTTTATTTGTGTTGCATTTCAGTCATCTGTCTGTGCATCCAACGTTAAAGAGCATATTTGCTGAATACGCTCAAAAGAAATTCAGCAGGAATTCAAACAGTCAACGACTCAAAATGGCCAAGCCTTAAATTTTCGGGAACTTTGAGGTGCGTTGGAAACGCAAACCACACAGATTACCAGAAATTCTTTTACCCTGGTAAATAAGTTCCTGGTAATAAAGGTTCCTGAGAATCTGGTGGAGAAGGGGTTAATAACATCTGTTCTGTTCTGTTCTGTTCATTAGTGCCAGGAAGTAAGAACCCAAAACCCCAGGACCCTGCACTGCAGCTGCTCATGGCAATGCAGCCGTCATTACACACAGCCACTTCATGCCTCTCCAACAGATCGGATCGCTATCCTGTCAAAGCCTAATGTACAAGATGAAGTGAAATCCCATTGTCTCTTTCTCATTAAAGCAGCAAGACAAATCAGCCTCCGAAATCAGGCAGACGCCTTGTGAGTTGTTGTAGTTTATTTGATCCCTAAGCATTTCAGGCACTGAATGATCTGAGTGGGTGATGGAGCGTGTACAAATGAATGTCTGGGAAGATGACAAAAGGTTTTGTTGTGGAGTTCTTTAATGTCTTTGTGTTGGAATGTTGGTAGCTGTTCAATTTACAAAAAGCGTAAAGTGCCAGAAAAGGTTAGATTAGACACGTAACAGGTTACAGAATAAGTTTCATGGTAAAAATGTATTTTAATTAATTCACTAATATAATGTGACTGCTTAGATTATGATGACATTTTTAAATTTCCTGTTTGAACTGAGCAATAATACCATAAAGCCCTAAAAAAATAGTTAAGCAATTCAGATTTAACTAAAGAACTAAACTGAGTTGACATCCTTGACTGTTAATATCTCAGTTTAATTTTTACGTTTCATAAGTTCATCCCATGAACCAGACTGGACCCTTTGGTGCCCCGGTTTTGGCTGGCGGGCCATTAGTCTGGCACCTGTGTTGTACAGAAATTTAAGTGTTTTACTTATTTGGAAGAAAACTGCTGTTGAATTTCCAGTACTCAAAGACATCCTAGTCTGACAACATGGCTGTCGCTTTGGTGTGGTCAGCTGTTCGCAGCCTGGAACGGCCGACTCAGGCTGCTTTGACGAATGTGCATTGATTTTATTGACAGCCAAGAGGTGTTCCATATTCACACCAGAGAACCCATCAAGAGTAAACCATCCATACCTAGATTTATTTTCTGCCACTTATCCAGGTCTGGGTCATAGAGGCAGCAGCCGAAGCACAAAAATCAGATTTCACCAAAAAATCCAAATTGTGCATTAAGACCTGCCGTCTGAACGTAGTGTTAGATACTTACTGTCCATCACAGTCATCCATCCAACTCAGAGCAGCTACTCCAGACTTCAAGGTGCTCACTTACATCCCAGTACCTCCAAAGTTGGATCCGAACCGCCCCAGTGTGTGTGTTGGAGGTTACAGTTTGATGAAGCCAACAGGATCACATCATCCACAAAAAGCAGAGATGCAATCCTGAGGCTATTGGCTCCTGTCTCCCCTTGGCTCTACCAAGAAAAGAAATTCTCTCAATTAAAGTTATGAAGAGAATCCGTGACAAAGGGCAGCCCAGGTCCAGCCTCCACTGGGGCCTAAGATGACTTATTGTCTGCAGTAAATCTTCCTCTGGGTAAAGAAGGATTGAATAGCCCACACCAGCAGCAGCAGCAGCAGCAGCAGGTCTGATATCCCATACTTCTGAAGAACCCCCCACAGGATATAACGGACATGCTTGAACACCTTCTCAAAATCAACAAAGAACATGTGGACCGGTTGGGTAAACTCCCATGTGCACCCTGCTGAGGGCAATCAAGAACAACACTCAATATTTTAGCAAATACTGTCAAATGAGCAGAACCTGTCTAGATGTAGAAACAGCTCATGGGAGGCGTCAGACCCTGATGATGCTGCGCTCAGATCAGCCCAGTGGGATTTACAGAACTATGGTGGAATGAAATCTGCCAAAACAAGTCAGCTCTACACAACTTAAGCATAAAAAGCAACACAATTACTGCTGCATTTTACGTTTAAGCTTTTTTTTTTTTTTCTTTCTGAACCCAAAGGAATATACAGCGGTGGAAAAAAGTTTTTGGACACCCCATGCATTTAAGAATCACTCTTAAGTCATTGAACTCTACCAGGTTTCGTTCCATTCTCCACATGCTCCCTTCTGCACATGCTCAGTTCCATCGAGGTCAAAACTGAATGTTTCAACAAAATAATGAAACACATCCCAAGTGTAACATGTTGAAACTGTCAAGAATTTAGTTTTGCAATTTTTTTCTTATTAACAATAAACAAAAAAAAACCCTTTGCATTTGTTTGTGTCTGATGCAGCCACACTTTTTGAAACACAAAAAGGATTTTTCCACAAATATTTTCTGATACTGTATACTGTATGACCGTGTAAGATTTTAAAGGTGTCCAAAAGCTTTTTTCAACTACTATCAGTTTTTTTACCCAAAACATTGTATTAGTCATTAACTATTTAATTCATGTTTTTCGCAGTAATTATAACAAATTGCAATTATACTTATATTATAATTTTAACACTCCTCGACACTGTCAGGTGTGTTACCACAACATTCAGTATTACTAAATTGATGGTTGCAACCAACAATTATCTTCATCATCAACAGATATTTCTCTTGTTAAATCAATTCTATTGCTTCTCAGTGCTGGAGAATTGCAAAAATGTCACATGTAATTTCCCACAGCCCGTGTCATGCTCATTATATTTGACCAATGATCCAAAACCAAACAAACATGATAGCAAATTGATAATAAACAACTCAACTCCTCACATTTGAGAATCAGCGCCCGGTTGTCATTGACAAGGACAAAGTCTAAAATCGTCATCGCGCCTTTTAGTCAATTACGTCGAGACCTGGGAGTCAAGTCTAGTTGATGATCTGCCCTCCAGCAAATCATTTTCATATCAAACCAATCCGTCGATGCCTTTTTGTTCTGTTTGGGAGCATCTGTTTTTGATTTTCCTCTGCTCATTGATTCCGTGTCCGTTAATTGTTCAGCAAAATACCACCGTGATAGATTTTCATACCGATTTATTGGCATTTCACAGCGCGCTGACTTAGGCAACAAAAAAAACCATTGCACCAGCTGTTGTCATAACTGTAATTGTTTGTTTTCAAATGTGATAATAAGCGAGGTGTTTCTACATGAGGGGCTTCGATAGCCTACCAGTAACATGCCCAATTCATGTCTTTTATTTATTATTTATTAAGATATGTTTAACCAGGGAAAAAAATTACTCACTGAGATTAAAAATCATCAGAAAGCCAAAATTTCAGCCGTACATCCAAAAAACTAAAAACATACATACAGAACACCACCAATAATTTAAAAGGTACTAGGAGTGTATAACAATGTACCTTTAAAGCATCTCAAAGTAGAACCCAACAAACATTATACTGTTAAGACTTTGCTAAAACCATACATAAAGCACCATATTAAAACATACATATACATTTTGCATATACATATTTTGTTTATTTATTATTGATTATTTTGTTAATTTTATTAGGATTTTTTGGGGGGGTTATTTTGTTCATTTGTTGATTCTTTTCTTCATTTTTTAAAATCTTTTTTTTTTACTATTTGGTTTATTTTTGTTCATTTGGTTGTTGATGATGATTACTTAAACTATATTTACAAATGAAACAATACCAGTGTTTCAGTCTGCATGTAAAACAATCTGACCATCCAACACGAGTGTATAAAACACAGTGTGCATGTTGTGATATACCTTGTACCGTAATCCAACACAGATATGAAGGAGGCAGCAACAACTATCTTTTTAGCTTTAAAAGAAGGGTAAGATTTTATCTTTACTCTCCAGCTCAATTTTAGCTTTAGTCTCCTTCAAAGCTGCTGAATGTGAGGAGTGAAGGCATGGCAGGTCAACCCATGTAGTTTGATAAATGACAGTGGTTGGAAACACTTATTTTTATGTTCAGTTAATGACATTTTTGCTGAAAAAGTTACTTTTTCTTCTTTTTTCTCTGTTTCTGATATAATAGCCCTCAACTTTACTCTGAGCTTTTGTGAACATCTACAGTACATGATCAGTAAATTAAAAATAGGAAAATACCTGATTTTCCCAAAACGATGCAAAATACAGAGGATGATATAATAAATGGTGATATATCAGATAAAAAATGTTACCAAGGTCAAGTTTATTTATATAGCACATTTACAACAATGCAAAGGTAAAAATACAAGACATAATAAAACTAATAAAATATATAGTTATATTTATTTATATTATTATTATTTATATTATATAGTTATATAGTTATATAAGATATACTAAACTGATAAAACAGATACACAATAACAGGTTAAATAAAATAGTTATACGTATATAGAGAAACATTCATTTGGGAAATGCCACAGAAGTGAAGTAGCACTGGGTCTTTATGGGTTAACCCGGCTGTGCTCACCATTACCACTCCTTTTTTGTGAGTAAATCCTTGTATTATTTTAATTTAAGTGATTTATCACACCTGAATGCCCCACATACAACCGCAGAACCAAAAGAAATCCAAATAACCGATGGGTCATTTGGTCCTCTCTTTATAATTCCAGATCCTCAACCCACTTACCCCCAGAGAAATTGGCCTCATATATAAGTTGACGACACCTATCGCCGCAGAATTAATGTTATTATTCTCCATGCGGCGATGCAGTTATGCAGCAATGACCATTAGTGTGTGACAACAGGAATTATTATTTCCCGTGGAGCCTTATTCACGTCAGGGGTGGGCTGAGCACAGGGGAGGAGACAGAACAAATGTAATTTAGGTCATAAGAAATTTTCCCTTCGAAAACCCAATTATGTCTCTGTAGGGAAGACAGGGCGATAAGGGTCATTTTGTTCCCTCTAATGTAACGACTGAGCGGCTGCGTGTAATGACGGGGGTCTCTCTTTATTCTCTCGGCTTTCGCTCACTGCCCACATCACTGTCACACTGTCTTCATTTCCCAGCTCAGTACAATACTGTCCACGGCAGAAGGCCTGTGATTAAAAGTCCTCCCAAAGAGTGTGATTAAAAAGTAAAAGACTTCTCAGTGTCTGGAGATGGATTCCAAATAGTGTCTCCGAAAAGTTCTCTTGCTTTTTTTTTTTCTGCTGAGGGCTGTGAACTGAAGTGAGGGATTGCAAAGTGTGAAACAACGGGAGTGGGGGTGTTCGGCGTCGCTGGGATGTCGACGGGAGCGTGTGTGCGCGTGTGAATTTGCGCCATCATATTTCGTCAAACTGCGCGCCTGCGTGTGACAAGTACAATTTCACAGAAGACGTAGCCTCAGACAAATGATTTGTCCGTGGAGGAAAAGTGCTTATCAGGCACAATGTAGCAGGAGAACGCAACCGTAAAAGAGCGGGAAGGACCTGAAGAGAAATAAATAGATAAGAAAAGGAAAAAAGGGGAGTAAATAGACGAGTGGAGCGTGAAGCGAAGTCATTACTCATGTTTACAGGTTTGAGAGTCCAGGCTCTCATCTGTGAGGAGACGAGGAAACGCTCAGTGGTGTTTAATGTGGGAGCAGCAGTGTGTACGGTGTGTGTTTACCGTTTGATAGGTAAACACATGGAAGTAAAATAAATGTACATCCATAAGCACTCACACTCCATCATACACACCTCTCCATGTGAAGTATCTCATTAGTTTTCCCTTCAGTCTCAGGGTGTCGAGCCTCAAAACACCTCTGTTTGTGAGAAAAGGAGACGGGGTTAACAGTGTGATCACGTTTTCAATACTGTATTATTCACAACTGAGGTTTTATGGTTGTTTAATGATGTTGGAGGGTTAAACTTTACTTTAGTTTAGTTTAGAATACATATCTGAGGGTGGCCTCGTGCACTGTCAGCTGGGATAGACTCTGGTTATGGAAAATGAATCAATTAAGGAACACATATCCTGAATACAGGATGCACAACAGTGTTATTATAAGTCATGGGTTGGCAACCTACATAAAGAGCCATTTTAGGACAGGAAATAATAATAATAATAGTAATAGAATAAGAATAACAATAAGAAAACTATCTGGAGCTAAAAGATAACCTTAAATATTTTACATTAAAGTGATGACTTTTAAGAAGCTCTTAGGATTAGTCGGTAAAGAATAGGTCAAACATAAATCATAGTTTTGGTGCATTTACAGAACTAGAATAGAATAGAATAGAATATCTTTATTGTCATTGTAACAAGTACAAGATTAAAAAGTGCCATCCAATCTATACATAATACATAAAATCTACTATAAACATACAAATTAAAGCAGCTAAAATGAACATGTATAAAACAAGCAGAAACCCATCACTCACACACAAGCGTACATTCTGTTATTGCACTGATCCATTATTAAACCTATTACACATCAGATGTGATTTTCAGTATTGAGTGTGATGACTGCTGTTGGGTAAAAACTGTTCTTGAATCTGTTTGTCCTTGTCGTCCATGTTGTGAACTGTCCTTAATAATACTAAATTGATCAATGACTAATTCTATAAATAACACTATAGCAAAAATCAACTGGTATGTGAAGGCTGTCTTTCCAAATGCATCACTTGAAGTCTAGTCGACATTTTTACAACTGTATAACATTAGACTGACTTTATGGTTGTGAGAATAATACCATAATGCTATAAAAAAAAGTGTTATTAATTTCCATATCTTTTTGACAAAGCCGCAGGAGACCTATCCCAGTTATAGATAATGAAAATTAAGACTAAATCTACTTTTCCACTGACAGTATTGGCTCAACTCAGCTTGTAAATTATTCTTGGTTGAAAATCATCTTAAAACTACATTTGATGATCCAAGAACAGCAGTTTTTAGGACATTATGGCCGACTATTATGAGATTTTACTCTTCACTCAAGGCTTTACATGACATTACACATTGTGTTTGCATGTGTTGCTATGACGACCAGCTTGATGCCTCCAGTACATACGTATTGTACTGGGACCCAATCAAAATCAGGTTGACATACATCAGTGGCGTAAAACTAAAATAAAACTGACAACTGAAAGTGTGAATGCAAACAAAAATAACAGAACCAATGAACAGACTTAAAGGTAAAATCAGCTTTGTTTTCTTAAATAACATTTGTTGCCATTCATTTTTTCATTATACCATTTTTGGCTTCATAATACTACTTGTACAAACTGACATAAGAACTGATGAAAATGCCTAAACTATAACTCCTGCACAGGTAAAAATCACAGAAATGAACAGATATTGTCTACATATGTCCACATTGAACATGAATTTTCACTCCTAGAAACTCTTTAAGCATCTTTAGCAGTAGGGAAGTTTGGCATATGCCAGCTCCTGTTACTGCAGATCAAATCTACCTACGGGTATTAATAAAGTCAACCTGAACCTGAACCTTTATTCAGACAAGCTTTTCATTAGGTTTAATGTTGTTGTTATGTGTCTTGTACTGTGTTTAACTTCATTTTTATGAAGGAAAAGTTGGTATAAAAATAAATATAGCTATTTTTTCAGTCTCTAAATTTACCGGAAACCCCAGTTCTCTGTGACCTCTCCTTTTCATTTCTGTCTCTGCTTTCATGAATTTGAGTCACAAAGTCTCAGGATAAATGTAAATTTTTTCACTCTAGTTGAAACATTTGCAACTCATGCAAATGCACTTTTACTTTGAGTTACACTTTGGAATACATAGCTTTTTTTTTTTTGTCCATTCATTTCCATTTTTTTGAGCATGTTACTTTTTTATTTTAGTTTGACTCAGTTGACTCTAAAACTGTTTTCAGTGCATGATTATATGGTTTGTCCTTGGTATGAGAATGACACATTTTCACAGAACCAAATATTACACACATACAGTAACAGAAAAAGTGGAACAACAACTCCTGTTAGTTTTTTTTTTCCATACCTAGAAACATAAAATGACGTTGACTGTTGCCAGAGACATAGATTCTGTAGTTACAGACAAAATATATCCTCCAATTTTTAATAAATGTGATTGTGTTTTCTGCAAAAGGATGTGAATTGTTTGGAGAGTTTTCTGAAATTGTGCACATCTGTATTTGACATCAGCACTGGTTCATCAAAAGATCTTCTGAGACTTTTTTGAGGGAGAATCAGGGTCTATGATCTGAATCACAATTTTTTCCGCCTCTAGGGAAATGTCGGTTAGATACAACCAAATATAACAGCATTTTACCAAGTTTTCCTTAGGTTTCTGTTGTACTTAACCAACGCAATGAGTTTATTTGTGTTATTTACCTTAAAAACTCTGCATTTTTGCATCATTTAGAATGGATGTTATTGAAATATTTAGAAAACAACTAGAAACACCAAACTACATGTTCCTAACTGTGCGTTATCTCTGACAGTTACTGTGTTTTCTGTTAATCTTCTAGACTGGTGACCTGCCATAATCTAATTTGCGTTTCATAATGAACTCATTCTAATCTCATAGTTAGATATAATCTTCAATGTAATACGATCATAATAAGATCTTTAATATTGTCTCTTGTGCCATTTCTTTGATCTACAGCAAAAGATGTTTAATCATGCAGATAGAGTTATTGGAATTCTGCATTGTCAGAAGTTGTTTCTTTAGCAGCAGAAAAACCCCACAGAAAAAAAAAAACTCCAGACTTTCCAGTGTGACTTAAACTAGATTTGTTGGTTTGATCATTCTCTGGATTATGTTGTAGTCCGAACAGCCGGTCTTCAGGTTCATGTACAGTGTTCAGGTTTTACTACTTCAGGTTAGACTTTTAGAACAAGTGGCAGATTTTTGTCACAACAAATATAAGAACAACAAAAACTAACCAAATCTAAAATAAGGAGAATTAATAACCTACCAATGTCAGACACATGGCCAGTAATAAATGAAGATGTATCACAGTGTAGACCACGGGTGTCAAAGATACGGTTTGTGGTCCAAAATCGGGTCCAAATCTGGCCCGTGGGATGAATTTGTGAAATCTAAAAATTACACTGAAGATATAAACAGTCGTTGGTGTCGTAATCATTTTAGTTCAGGGGTCACACAGACCAACGTGGTCTCAAGTGGGTCAGACCAGTAAAATGCTATCATAACAACCTAAAAACACTGCTTCAGCTAAAAGGTCCTGAAGACAGGCCTCCTATGCCCATCTGTGGTTGCTAACGTATGATTGGACAGTAGCCGTTTATGGGAGGAGCTTCACAAAACAACTAGACCTAAAGTAACAAAAACACAAAGCTTGGTTTCAGCTTCCTTACCAACCCAGTGACATTATACTAACATGACTGATTATGAAGTGTTCTTTGTAAAATGCTGCTTAAAGTGAGTATTAGTAGAACAGGAAAGTGTATTTATTTAATGGCTGTATCTGTATGATTCCTTTGAAAGCAGGCGTTGTGCTAACGTACATCCACCCGGGCATCGTCACCCAGCCCTGCATCTACATCCTCCATTTTTGATTTGCAGAGGCCCAGATGGTGTGACAGGTCCTGGTGCAGCCTCTGAAGCTGACAGGTGCACAACTGAAAACAAATCACACTGAATATTACACTCTGCACACATGATGCCTTGCAGCTAGCGGGAATAACTGATGTAGCTTTTCTTTGATCACTGGAAGACCTCCCCTCCCCTCCCCTCCCCT
>JAPQRQ010000027.1:16091579-16117169 GCA_037367365.1 Apogon talboti
ACTGCGAGTCCTCTGATTCAGATTCATCCTTTGGGCTGTGATTGGTCAATTCTGGCTCAAATAACTCAAGTGACTGAAGGGACTCATCCAGCCTGGATCCTATCAGTGAGTTATTCAGAATGATCCTTAAAATGGTCCGGGTTTCCCATCACTACTCTCTTGATTTGCAGATTTATGTTTATCTACTTTGCATATTTTTACAAATTGACAATGTACAAGTCCTTCCATGTCTCTTTTCATGCACTATTTAATGCACAGTTTGATTGACCAGTGAGTAGAACACTAGAGATTCTGTTTCTTTCATTTTGAGTTTAATGTGTGAGTGTTTTACCACATTACATATTCAGTTATTCAGTCTTTGTCCTGACAGTTTGCACGCATCCAACCTTTTTTTTTTTAAACATATCTAATCATTATAATAACAGCTTCTCCTCCTTGTGAACCTGTTCAATATACATAAGGCACATTTAAAACTATAGTGTCATGACTAAAATAGCCTCCGAACCTCTATGCGCACATCAACTTTTCTTCCACATGCAAATATATTACATTTCTCTACACTAAAGGCAGCAGGAAACTCTTTTTTTTTTTTTTTTTTGGCTTTAGTTGCATATTGCATCAGTGCGCGTACATAATTTTACATAAGATTTGACAGATATTGAAATAAGGCGGTGTTTTTTACTGTTGCCTTCCAGACGTCTTCAGTAATAGCTGCGCAATAGTTGACACTTAGTGACAGGGGGAAAAAAAAAACAAAACTCCTGGTGCCGCAGATTAAATCAGTGTGAGTACGTCCACATGACAACATCTCATAAACACATCACTTAAACAATAAACCTGCCTACTTCAACTTCATTGGTTAAGCACATCAGTAGGACAAACACCGACAGTAGTAATTAGCTTTAGGCAGATCCACTGAACAACGAGTCCCTGTCATTAGTGGTTTGTGACTTCTTTCTAAATCACCACGTTTAGTTTTATTATTATTAACCGCTAGTGTTTCATGTGTGGTTTTTCTGTTTTGTAATGAGCCAGTTTTTATTCCGTGTTGCATAATTTGCCAAATCATACTCAGCATGAGAACGGTGGGACAAACCACATGTGTGTAATAAACACACACACAGGGGTCTGCGAATGCATCTAAATGAGCTGAATGGAGTGTACGGGGCTGTTTTATATGTAAACTGAGTGGGTAGTTGAAGCTGTGGATTCGTAATGAGAGAAAAGGGTGTGTGTGCGTGTGTGTGTGTGTGTGTGTGTGTGTGTGTGTGTGTGTGTGTGGTGGGGGGGTCTCCAAGTGTGCAGTTGAAGCAGGGAAAATCTCCTTCTGGTATTGATTTTCCTGTCTTTGTGCTGCTGTAGTGGTGAAATTGAGGCTTAGGTATTCCAGGTACTTCACATAGGCCGACTCTGCTGAGCTGGAGGAGCTTTTTTCCGGACTCATACTCATTCTATGGTGTGTTTGTGTGTGGATTTTGCGGTATGTTACCTCCTCACTTAGACGTTACCATTCCGCACAGGTAGATTAGATTGTCCCGCTAATTCCACTCGACTGCCGGATAAAACCTGATGTCTGTATCCTATGGTTACGTAAATAAAACTCACTATAGGACGCTCGTGTATATATTGTGTGATGTATTGTTGGGGTGTGTTTGTTGGACGTGATGCCTCAGTGACCACATTACTCTGTCTGGAACAATCAGTTGACTGTAATCGTATTCCATTCTCCGATAAACACCCTTCATATTTCTCTTTAAGCAAACAGGCCTCGCTCGTTATCTTATACACACTTTATTCACTGAAGAATTATGGGATTGTGTCTGCACAAAGTGTCGCTTGCCAAAGGGATGAAATTAGAGCATTTACAACCAGCTATTAAAACTACATTACTCTGCATAGTTGGATTACATATTGACATCTGGAAAGCGCTGGCACCAACATTCAGTTCATGAACCAAGCACAGACTTTCTTTAGCGACTACGTCTGTCCCCATTACGATCCTTTAACTCGATCACGATTATTCGAGCTGATGGTGACCATTAGAGTCATTTCCACCCACCTGTATAAGAACATATAGAGGAAACAGCAATGTCATTTTTCCATCAATATGATCCATGTTTTCCAATATCTGAGATATGATTAGTGCTATTTTAGTGACACTGTCTCTTTGTTATGCCCTGGTATTAGAATTAGCAGCACCAACTGTTTATTCTGAGGTAAGTAGCTTTTAATATTTGTAATTATTTGCATTATTGATCCATGTCTTCTATCAATTCTACTCCACTATTCTAATAAATATCTCTTTTTCATAATGAGATGTTATCAGACTATCATTAGGCTCCTAGTTTGATTCTGCCAATAAAAGTAGCACAAAAATTATTAATCATCCATACAATGGCCTAATTGTATATCAATATAAACATATTAAAAGTCAACTAGTGTCTTCCCACACTCTAGTGTTTCATTGGACCACCTTAAGCTTTGATTACAACATGCATTCATGGTGGAATCATTTCAGTAACCTTACACAATGTTTCAACCTTTATTTCCATGCATAATTGTATTGATTTTTGGCCTATATCTTGTATTGATGATCAAAAGTAAGATCACTGTGTAAAGTCTAATCCATCACATCCCAAAGATTCTAAATGTGGTTCGGGTCTGGACTCTGCGGTGTCCAATCCATGTGTGAAAATGATGTCTCATGCCCCTGAACCACTCTTTAACAATCTATTGGTGACAATAAATAAAAACACAAAGAGGAGAAATATCAAAGAGCATTTATTATCATCTTAATATAATTTATAATTGATAAACTAAGATTGACTATTTCGTGTAGTGGTGCATACATTAAACAATGGATTTAGTGTATACATGCACAACTCTTGCAGAATGATCAAGTTCACATAAAGCATGAAGTTTGTGTGCTGTTGATTTGTGTGTAACAAAGCCTGCATGACTGCCTCTGCTATGAAACACAAAAAAATCACAGTAGTTCCAGTAAAGGTTGTATCTCATGAAAACAACAAACTGATAAAATGTCTGTTTTTTTTTCCCTAACAAAGCTTCCAAGGTAAAGTAGATCTCTGAATTTGTTTCCATGCACGTCTCCTGCGGTCTGCTTCAGCGGTCGGCGTTCATCTTGCGTAGTTTCGCAGGCAGGTTGTCCTCCGGTCGGCCTCCAGATGAGAGTAGCGGGCTGTGCATTGGGACCGGAGACGGGGAGGGGGACAGCGTTGGCGGTAGACTGTGCTGGTAAAGATCTCCTGTAGACTGGGTCATGGGTTCGAAGCCTACCTTCAGGGACTTGAGCTGCAGTCGATTCTCAGCTTCGGGCCCAGACGAGGAGCTGAGGCGCTGGAGCTTCAGGGGCAGGTCTCCGGTGCTGCAGGCCTTCTCCGAGTGCTGGGAGCTGAGCAGGAGCACCTTCCTCTGCAGGTCCTCCTTCCCGGATGAACTCATCCTCTGCAGTTTGCTAGGAAGTCGACCCCCAGTTCCCCCGTGACGGCTCTTTTCCTCTGAAGTGTTGATGCAGTCCACAGAAAACACCCGGTCACGGCGGGCGCCATGGCTTTCAGTCAGTGCGGGGGTGGGAGTGGATAACGGCGAGGGCAGTGAGTTTTTCTCTTCATGCTCCTTAACGCTGTACGGCGGTGTCGGTACCTCAAATGTGCTGTGGAACTGAGAGTAGTCTACTCTGAAAAAGCCTTCCTCCAGGGACATCACCGGCAAGAAACGGTGGCCCCATAAAACCTCATCCTCCGTATACGACGTCCGTGCTTGGCATGTCATACCTACAAGAACAACAGCAGAGTTTTAGTTACCCACGTCACTTAATAACTCATGTCATTAAAAAGGATTTAACCTATATTATATTATATTATATTATATTATATTATATTATATTAATGGTAAACTAATAAAAAACCCATAAAGACCAAAAGATCCACTGTTGACCAAAAGCATCTACTGATCTAAAATGTTTAAGAACTGTTGATGCACTAATCCTATCAATACATTTCAGATCAAATACAGTTTGTCATCTTTTCATGGTTATCAGATATGACCGATTTGGATGTTCAGAAGCTCCGTTGTGACCGTGGAAACACCGTCATCCTCTTCAATATTGATTCACCAGTAAAACCCATCTATGACAAATGACAGTTTATGTAGATGCTTCTTTTTATGTTCAGATTGTGGAAAAAGGCACTTTTTATTCATTTTTTTTCTGGTTTGATCCGATACCCTTTGTTAATTTAACGCTAACATCTATATGATCATTCATTTATTTATCTTCTGAACCACTTTGACCTTGAGAGGGCCGTGGGGGTGCTGGAGCCTATCCCAGCTACCACTGGGCGAAGGCAGGGAACACCCTGAATGTGTCGCCAGTTCATGTCAGGGTTGACATATAGAGACGAACAACCAATTCACCAACCAACCTACAGGCAATTTAGATTAACCAATTAAGTGCATGTCTTTGGATGGTGGGAGAACACATGCAAACACGGAGGAGAGCATGCAAACACCACACAGAATGCTCCGCCCCGTTGGCTGGTGTTCGAATCCAACCCAGAACCTTCTTGCTGTGCGGCCACAGTGCTAACCATATGATCAGTGAATTAAATACAGGAAAACACTTGATTTTCACTGAAAAATGCAAAATGTTGTGGATAATTTATAATAGATGGGGGATAAATCCCTTGGAAAAGACAAAAAAAAATCACTTGGAAATTGTGACAGAAATAGTTGTGGGTCTTTAAGGGTTAAAGTGCATGAGATTTAGGGACAGTAGTTAATCTTCCAACCATTAAGATAAATATCAACTCAGGCCCCACCGTTCTGATTGCATAAAAATAAGCAAGATATTAAGATGACATTCACCGATGGCAGCTGATTTTTATCTGTTGTGCTACGTTAGAGATCATTTAATAAATGTGCATGATTGAATTTGTGCTCATTCAAAGACAGTGTGATGAAGGGATGATAATATGTAAAGCAGCTCCGTTACCTTTGTATAATGATTTCCAGCAGAAAAGGGGGAATAAAAAACCGCACAAAAAACATCACAATTTTCACTGGATATTGGTGTAATTACTGTTTTAAAGACTGGCATCAGCTCTGAATTTTATAACTGATGCATCCCTGTTCATTTTTATATCTAGATTTTACTGTGTTTATATGGTAATTTGTTCCTTATAGTGTTTTTATACTATAAAGCATAGTATTTGATAGCATATAACAGCAGTATACAGCATTACTTTTGTATAATAAAGATTTCTGGCAGAAAATGGGGAATAAAAACAGACAACTTAAAAAAAAATCACAATTTTAACTGGATTATTGGTGTAATTACTGTTTTAAAGACTGGTATCAGCTCTGAATTTTATAACATGCATCTCTGTGTGTTTTTAATACAGATTTTACTCTATGTATATGATAATTTGTTGTTTGTAGCATCACACTTTTCCTGACACTACATTTAAATACAACTTAATATACCGAATGAATCTGTTGTATAACCAGTGTCTTGCTAATATGCAGCACTAGCGTTAAAGTTTCTGTGTTAAATGACCTTACAAACACATTTTTTTTTTCTTTTCCATTCAATGCTGAGTGATCCCCACATTGCCTGCTTTTAATAGCGGTCAAAGGTGAGCAGGGCTTGTTATCATCGGGTCCTGGGTTGCTTGTAATAATTGCCAGTTTCAATCTTGACGTAATTAGTACTCACTCAGCACCTTTCTCCCATCAATACATCAATGCCAGGAGCCACGGGTGCTGTCATCACATGTCTCAACTTGTAGTGTATTCTACTCGCCTGAACCACCTCCTCCTTTTATCCCGGATTATCTTTTGACAACCCCATATGTTTTTGGACAGTTTCTATTAATATGCAAATGTACCCATCATTTAACTCGACGTATTATGAGATATAATGCTTATGTTTACATGTCTACTCTATAATAGATTACAGCTGATTCTCCACGTATGAAACCTCATTCCTTGTGCCTGGATGTTAAGGTTTCCATTCGACCTCAGTTCCTGTCAAATAATTTTCTTGACATTTTGATGTTTGTTGAAGGGCTCCACTGATCAATAAGCACTTAGTCCGCATTTTTCGGACCCACTGGCTTCGCTCCAGCCTGTGCTTTTCTTTTAAACACTTCACATAGCTGTGGAGTAGGAGTCTGATCCCTCTGAGGGATAGTATCTGCAGTGTTATGTCAGAGCCTGATGCTATTCCAGGCTCACAAATCATAATCTACCAGAGAAAACCGTCAACAGTCCTACACGTACACAAAGGTCATTTTAGATCTTAATTAGCCCAAAGGCTTGGCTTTAATCACAAGGGTGAATCCAGGTCAATTTTCCACCAGAACACTCATCTCTTATCTTAAAAGACGATATTTCAGCTGACTGTACATCTATATAAGATGGCAGTAATACTCATGCAGTGGAAGCCGGTGGTTTAAAAGCCCAGCGGGCGTGCCGGTTGTGTTTCATCATTCAAGACGTCATAAGGTTTTCAACCAGCTGGTTAATGTTTAGTGCATTCTGCATAAAAATACAAGCCTTCAGCACAATTATGCAAACGCTTGGCAGACTGTGAGCCAGTGTCCCTGAAGAAGGCTTTAAAATTCTTGGCAGGAGCCTTCACTGGTACAATTTACATGTTGCATTATGATGCCTTTGCTCTGAACCACTAGTTAATGCTGAACACATTTAATGTAATTAAACCGACAGAACTGTAACACACTTACAACAAAGAAGAGTGTGTCATCTGCATAGCATTAAATGTGGACGGTACAGATGGAGTCAGTTTCAAGGGATCAACATTAACCAACTGTCTTGTACTCAATGGTTTACGGTGATTTGTAACACAATTCCCTCAATCTACATATTCTGGCTGTTTTGGATGTTCTGTACACATCTAATTGGTCTCTAGGAACAGTTGTCTTTTAGATGTAGTCCAAACTTGTTGACATGTAACCACATCTACTGTTTTGAGTAATGTTTTAACTATTTCATATTATGTTTTATATTTTCACACCCTCAACAGACAGAATTGATTAGATTAATGATGGTTTGGAGTGCTTTGAAGTTAATTTATGTATTTATTTTTTTTTGTCCAAAATATTAGATGATGCTGATTAATATTAGCTCTAATGATATGTGTCACATATAAAAAATACAAAAAAGTCACTGTTATTAATAAAAACAAGCTTTGTTCTCATTCATCTATACGTAGTGATTTGTTATTGGAAGGAAAAATGAAGAAACCATTCCAAATCCTCTAGAATACACAAAAAGATTTTTTAAAAAAACCCAGTCAGTTATTAACAAAACAAGCTTCATTTTCCACTCATCTTTTCTTCATGAGTGACTTGTTATTTGACCTACAGTGATGGAAAAAACCAAGAAACCAATCCAAATTTCATACGGAAATCTTATTTAAATAATCTGGGATATTTATATTACAATATAAATAATGATAATAGACATAGATAAAGCTGAGCTGGTTGACTTTTTGCAACAGGAGTGGTGTTAAACAACATAAAACACTGGGAAAAAATGTGGAAAACACACTAAGATGCAGTTGAATAAGGTTTATTCCATCAAACACTGATTTCTGACATCTTCTTAGGATAAAATATTAGCATTGTCTTGTGTAGAAATGAATATAGAGATGTATTTTTTGCATTTGAGGTCTGAAATCATTGAAGTTTTTATTGTTTTTGACCTTTTCTGCAATTACATCTGTTTGTTGCTACTAATAAATAGCAAAAATAGTTGTTTCATTTTTTGCCATAGCTGTATTTGATACATGAATGTATGTTTTCAGACTTAACCAAATCCACACTGCTCAGACTCTCGTCACTTCCAGATTATGTGCTAAATTAGATTCAAATTAGATTCAATATACCGCTAAGATGGTAACTAAAACCGACGTGTATTAAACTGACTGTATGTTAATCTGTCAACTCTGCTGAAAAATAATTGAAATGCGATGTGGAGACAATCAGGTGTCTGAACAGCTGTGTCAGCAGCGGCGGGATGTGAACGGATAACTCCTAATGGGTTTGTGGTAAATGAATATGTGTTGGGATGACGGGAGTAATGTGGCCCGTTGACGGTGACACCAGGACTTCCCTGCTCCGCTGCCACAGCACTGCAACACTAAACTTGTGTCTGCACTTGGGTTTAATAGTATTATCACCAGTGCACAGACCGTGTTGCCTGCCTGCCTCGGTGCTTCCCTGCTCATAAGCCTATTCAGCTCCGTGGTTTCTCCTGTGACAGTGGCGAAGTGGGGGTTGAGGGAATGGGTAGAAGCGGTGCAGAAAACAGAGAGATGGATTTATTTGTATTTCTGTGCTTGGACTTCAGGGAAGAATCATTCTGTTAAATATGCAACAGAGAGCTGAAGGTTGTTTCTGAGAATGCCCTGACTCTGCCTTCATACTAATGTCTCATAGCCTCAGAATTACCTCTGCTCTGAGCTGTCATCTGAAAAATGGAGTGGAACTTCTACCAAAACCATGGCTCATTCATCAAAGTGACACACGCATCTATGACCACAGGCTTTTATTATGCATAGAGTGGGCATAAACCAATTCCTCTGTAATAAAATATCCCTCATAATTCAGTCACGGTGTCATTCTCATGTGTTGTTCTTATTCTGTCTTTTTTCAGCTCTTTTGTTCTTCAAATATGCAAAACTGGGAAGGTGGGAAAATGAGATTTTCTAATCTAGATTGCGAGTATCTGCATGACACAAGTATGACGTTGGCTGATATTAGCGTAGGAATTTACATTTAGATTGGGAAGAAATGATTGAGGCCGCGGTGGAACGGACACACATGAGTGAGGACGCTTAAGAAATATTTCTCACCGGTGGTCTCCACGATGCCCTCGAGGATGACGACAATCTCGAACTGTTCGTTCATCAGGGAGCGCTGGGACAAGTCGAAGAAGGGGCTCTTGGGATTGATTTCGTGGCAGATGGTGAGAGGCGACACCAGGAAGAGTTGGTCTGCACCGGTTCCGAATCCCACGTCCAGCTCGCACTGATCCAGAGGCAGGAACTCGCCCTCTGGAGTTTGACGAGACTGGGAGACGTTCGGAAACAAGAGACAGGACGGAAAAGAGAAGAGGAAAGAGAGGATTAGCGGCATATCACAAATTAAGAAGGGCAGGTTCTAGGGTTGCTGCCATGTCTTGTAAATCATCCCTCTGGAAAAGTGACACATGGATGAAAGTGATGGATTTCGTCTTTTCAATTTTCTCAAATGCATCTACTCTCTCCGTTGGTGTCTTGTTTGCTGCACCCACAGATTTAACACTTCACATTGATTTCCAGAAGACGTTTGCGGGCGGACGTTTGAGACAGCCGTGTTTGGACAGGCCTTGCCCACAGAGTGTTAACTGGTGCGGAAGCATTTAATTGCAGATGACGACGGAGCCAGCGCCGATGTCCTGGATGTGTTTTCTCCTTTCCTGTCTTATTCTGTCTAATCAATCTGTTCACCTTCTCTCTTCCTGTTTGCTTCCTTCCATTAGCAGCTGTATTCGTGCTCCTTCCCTTTACATTTCAAGGCATTTCTTTACTTCATGTTCTCAGAGAGGTTGTTATATATTAATCAGACAGTCCATTTCAGTCAAGCACAAAAGCCCATCTAAAAACCAAACATGCAGTTCCAACTTAGTTCTACATGAAGCTGGTTATTACCATGCTTTTTGTTATTTAGAACAAGAATCTGACCTTTAAATGCCAGAATTATCTTTGCAAATCATTACATTTGGGTGAGTGTTGCCTCGTGTGTATGTACAATAATTAGTGTTGGGATTGGAGAACCGGTTCTCTACAGTTCCTTGGAGTCATTAGTCTGTTTGCTTAACGATTCTGCAACGTCATCACGTCAAATGCATCATCACGTCATTTCCATATTTTGAATCAGAAGCCTTTAATGCAGGGGTGACAAACTCATTTTAGTTCAGGGGCCACATTCAGCCCATTCAGCGCATGTTTGACACTAAAGTATGGTTGTTTTTCACCAGTAAGGACAACACTAGTTCTGTTTGCAACAGTCGCAGAACTTCCATTAAGACCAAGAGTTTAATACCTCCAACATGCACAAACATTTAACCATAATTAACAGACCAATTAAACTGCACCAATGGAACATCTTTGATTGGCTGCTTAGCAAAGGGGGTGGTGACTCTAGAGGCAAGGTGTCCTCTGTGCTACTAAAATTAAACTCCTCCGGGTTCTATCGATACTTGTTATTGTTAGTGCCATTTCACTGTGTCAACCTGCTTTCACTATTGTTTATGAATAATCTCCATGTCCTATATTTACATTTAGATGATGACGAGGCTCGGAAGCTGCTCTAGGTAGCTCTCACACTCCTTTAACTACCCCTATATAACCTCGAATGCAAAATGTTAGTGCATATTTGTAAGTAAAGAGTTAACACGAAAAAGCCATTTGTACTATAGTTTATTTTTAATCCAATGAGAATCGATAAGAAATGGAATTGCAAATGTTTAATTCCCATCCCTAACTATAATTAACTTCCAGTAACTGTAGTCTTAATAATAATAATCCTATAGTGTCATATTGCAGAGTATATTTAATCTCAAAACAAGCTCAGTCTTGTAAGTCTTTATTAGAAGAGTTTGTAATGTTTCTTCTCTTATCCAAATTGCATCACAAAAAGGATCAAAAGGAGCATGTTATCATCAAATCCAACAGAAGAAAATTACTTAAAACTCCTTTTCAGGCAGATCTTTCTCTTTTTATACATTGTTTCACCCCCAACCAATTATTGGGATGCGTCAGCCACCAGCCGCCCACCCACCCACACACATACAGTATCTCACTATTCCTCCACCACACACAACTTCATTATGATCTCCCACACAGATACCAACACAGACCCACCCCTTCTCCATAACCCTTTCTGCCATTTCTGGCTCTTTTGTTCTTGGAAATCCTAAAATAAACATACTCATTATTCCCACAGAGGCATGTTCCATTTTTCAGATTGTATTTCTGAGTCGGTGTCATCTTGATATGTGTGTTCTAGTTTTAAAATATGCCGATATGGTGGACATTCTTACATAATATGAGGTAGTTAAAAGCCCAGTGTGTTGTTTTTGGGTCTTTCAATCAAAACTGAAAAAAAAACCCAAGTAGTTTGTTGATATTATTGCGAAGCTTAGGATCATGGATGCCGCTGTTTTTAGTATCATAGTAGATGAAAATGTACCTGATGGGACTTCAGTCAGTGTTTTACTTGAATTTATTGACAATGTCCCTACTCACCATAATAAACAACCACATAACAACTGTTGATCCTGATAAAGCATGTCATGCTGCCGTGTTTGTCATTCATCTGTCTTATCTTCTAGATCCATATATTTTTTATTAGTTTTACTATATCTTTTATTTTTACCTGTATCCTTGAATAGCACTTTGGGTTGTTGTAAATGTGATATATAAATAAACTTGACCTTGAATTGATGTCCATGCTGTATCACGTCATGAGCCTCTAAAATTAGCACCAAAACGCTTCCATTTATAATAACCAGCGCAATCGCTATCAATCTCAACTGGGAAATGGACAGAAAAAATCCATCTGAAAATGTCACAAAGATGCCAATTTGCACATGATTACTGTTATAAAAGATTATGTGCTTAAATAGAGGTGGGAATTTGCATATTTACAAACTGCACATGTGGCAGATTTGCGTGGGATCACAGATGACCTCCACAATTAATGCAACAGACCAAAGATCCACAGGTAATACTGTTCCTATGAGAGTAAGGCTTTGGCCAGAAATCACTTTACAGATGATGTAATGCATTAAAGTCTTATAAAGTCAATCAGCTCTTGACATTACATTACGAAACACATTAACTCAGTGGTTTCATAAACCACTGGATTAAACATTATGGTCAACTATATCAATTAACTGGCTCTATACAGGATTACTGCTTTGCAAAATGGCACAAAACAATGCAAAAAGTATTCACTGTGGCCAAAATAATGCTATCTTACTGTATTAGAGATGTACTAATCAGATAACAATAGCGGTTTCTTGTAAAAAGCTGCGATTTAAAAGGATTTAAAGATCCAGATTTAGGAGGATTTAAGGCGAATTAACAACAGAAAGGTGAAAAAATATACCCAACCTCTCTAATCTGGTGACATTTTGGATTTGGTGACAGTGAGAAGCAAGGTACCTCATAAAACCAACTAAAATGAAAGCACATTTTTTGTATTTTTCAGATTTTTGTGTTGTTCATGCAAGATTAATTTGGAAAAATCACAAATTTCTACATGCATTGGCCTTGATAGAATCATCAGCATTATAAACTGTTGCACTCCCTACGATGATCACATGATTACTTTCTCATCAAACCATGCAGCCCCTCTCTGTCCTTCAGTGTATTGTTGTGTTTTATCTTTTGTTTGCAATATTGTCCTTTAAAAGGTGTCATTGCAGTGCATCACGTGACAAAAATTCAAGGACATGAGACTTCAGCATTTACCTCCTGAATCCTTTCAGATGGTAGAAAATCTACCCCATGATTCACTTACTTTGTCTAATCTCAGGTGTTTTCCAACAGTTAAATACATCATTGACAGCTGTAATGACCAGTCACTGATCATATTCAGTCAGATGTAAAATGACGGTGAATCCACTACTTTGCTCAATGTCTCAACAGCATGAAACATCAGCTTCATATAGTGTTATATTTAGTCTTTTGATTTGGACAGATGGGAGAGAGCTGCAAAGGAAAACTATGTATTTACATATACTTTTTTTTAACTCTTATTTTGGATTCTGCAGCCATTTAATTACTACATTAAAAATACATTTCTCTGAAGTTGGAAAACTGTTTTATAAAGCACAAAAGTAATAAATATGTAAATTATACATTGTTTTTTAGATATTCTGAAGAGTAAATGTTACATGTTTTAAAAAGAGGAAGTGTCAGAAAAACATGAATATGACAAACAACTTGACTGTAATAACATTAAAACCACTTACAAATGATTCAATTAACATCCTTTCAATGTTACGCTGTATTCACAATGCTATCAATGTTAGATAAATAGTTAATGGGTAAAAAGTCTGACTTAATGATAATGATGTCTCTGGCTGCTTTCCTCTCCTTGTCGAAGCACAGTTTCGTTGTGACCTCTCACTGACATTGCCTTGTAGTTTATCCCCCTGAGATACAAACTGTGAATGAAATGTGAGTAAACAAGCATCGCATTGCCAGAAAACATTTCTTTCTATTTTTGTCTGCCGTGAATATCAATGAGATGCTCTTGTGGATTTATGTTGGAGAGGCACTTTCATGTCAGGGGGGCATTGTTCACTTGTCAGGTGCTTACAGGCTGCTGAATACTGTTTGGCATCGCTCCTCTGTGAGGGTTATCTCATGCTAGCTTAGGGAAATTCTACTTTTCACTTTCTGTCGTTGACGCTTAAGCTTAAGAAGATGGATGACTGTATGCAAACATTGACAGGCAAAGCTCCTTACATAGGGCCCGTTGGCATTCTCCTACGCTTCTTCCCTCCACAAAGATCCTGAGATAGCTGAGCTTGTCTACTTTCTTTTTCTGCAAATCCGAAACTCTGTTCCAACGAATAAGCACATTTTCCTCCTGGAGCTCTGACGTATCAATACTGGGACCTTTTAAATTAATTGTCTCTGCTGCTTTTGAGGAGATGCAGCGGCAAAAAAACATGTTTCGGGTAAAAAAAAAAAATAATCTAGTATGTCTGAGTCAGCACTTGCTTCATTCTCACAGAAGGTGAGTTTCACTGGTGTGATTGATGCTCATGGATGAGGACAGGTGATAAATAAAATTGATTAGACCTAAAGTGGCCTGATCTTCCTACTCAACTCCACTCCGTGCTCTGCTAGGCCTTCATCAATCACCCGGGGATGAAGGTGGGAGGCACTGAGAGGCAATCAGGTCTCCTGACAAGCCTGTTGAACATCCAGATACTGTCTGCACACTGGAACATGTAGAACTGGTCAATGCTGAGCACAGTAACTGGGGATACCTAAAGATGCACATGAGTATGATGATGCTTTAAAATATTCTTCACCATCTGATCAACACATAACAAAATTGTGCCTCTTATGAAACGTCTTTTAATTATGACCTTGTACTTTAAACGTCTGCTTTGAGCTCATCTTTTCTCCATATTAATTACTTAAACTCTGACTTACGTACCAGATCACACTTAAGACTAAACCAAAAACCACCAACAAATCAACGCTATGTATCTGCAGACTGCATCACTCACTGAATAAAGTATCAAGTTTTATTCTTCAATTTGCAACTTTAAGATGCTTATCCTAACAACCGGTCAAAATAACTGGCTTATAATTCATGTGCTGCATCAGCTGATAGTTTACATTATAGGTCTGTTAGCTTAGCTCCAATTTTAGACAGTAAACAGCCACAGTTAAACCAGAAATCACCCCTTTTCTGTATGGTTTGGGTTGTCAACTGCTGCACTAAAAATCTGTTTGGACTCGAATAAACAAGGTCAGCATCTTAACAAAGACAAGAACATCCCATGATAACTTTAGACTTTCATAAGCCTCAGAATCAAACTCGACCGTGTAGAAGAAAAGCTGACATTCCAGCATCAAACTTCATTATTTTCATTTACAGCTGTGTCCAGTGCTTCTAGATTTTATCACTTTGTTACTTTCTCTGACTTTAACAGTTGTTTTTTAGTGGTTCTCATCCTATCTGGTCACTTTCTAATGCTTTGCTCAAAAGTCATGTGGTGACTTCACCGTGGGAGACCAGCAGAGTGACTCACTACTCCCTCTAGTGGTCACATAAATGCCCATTGTTGTAAATAAATTCAGCTCATACCTCTATAATCCAATACAATTACATCTCTGTCAGAACTTCTAAATACTTTTATGATGCTTTTAGGTCATATTTGTATATTTTAAAGTAGAAATACTATATGTAGCCCCATTAAACATTTTTCTATCTCTGTTGTCAGACACATAAATGAGCCTAAATTTGTGGTTTAAGTGCAGCTCATAAAGTTGCTAGTAATTCCTGTGCTGCTGCTTTGGGTAAATGATCAGATTGCTGTTTTATGACACAATAAACAGAAATGGTGCTTAACACTAGCACCTCTGCTGTGAAATCCACTGTATTGACATTTGATGACAGAGAGGTTTATGCAAAACAGAAATTTAGTAAAACCAAACGATGTGAATTACATATATTACTGTGAGGGTCATTTCTGAAAATTTGAAGGACAAAATGGAAAGATTTACTCCCCTAAATGGAGCCTCTTTTATATTGTCCATGTACTTGTATGTGCTAACACAATAAGACCTGTTGGCAAACACATCAATATTTGTCAGTTAGCTGTTTTCATTAGGCTTGTGTGCACATAAAGGGAAAAGTTACTCCCACACAATTCCCACTCTATTCTACTGCTGGAAAAACTATCTGTATCATGGTCCACCTGAACCTGGACTGACTGGTTATTGTTTCCTGTTGCACCTCGCTGAAGCAAAATTCACTACGATGAAAAACTATTTGTGCATCAAAAGCTAAAAACTTTAATGATTAACCCTTGCAAAGTTAGAAAAAAGTTAAAAAAAGAAAAAAAAAATCCAAACCAAAATGGGTATGAAAATAATGCTGTGAGTATGAGTAATGAGCATGGCAAAAGATATTATGATAATTTGGTGCACTAAATAATTTATTAAGGCTGGAGGTTGGAAGAGAATCATGGTAAGGAATGAAGAAAGACAGTTCATTTGTTAAACTTCAGAATATTAATATGGTCCTGTATTTTGATTATCTCAGTGTAATGTATGTATTTAAAGAAAAAAGCCTTTCTGAATTTACTAGGTGCACCTGAATGCGCCATGAAGTTCTGTTCCTGTCTGTTTTGGTCAAACTGTCACAGAAGCTGCACATCTTTGAATACAATCAAAATGCAGTAGAGAGGATGATTTTTGCTGGATTGTCAAGTCATCTTGAGTGAAACACAGCTGGTTATAGGAGTAAAATAAGCTTTAAGCAGGAGTTTAACCTGCTTCAGATATAACGGGTAACAAAGTTTAGTCCTGATCAGCCTGTTTCATCTCCATTTAGTCACACAAGGACCGTAGTTTAATAGGAGTCCAAATGCTACCTTGCTATTATTTGGCTAAATAGGTCATGTAGATGTGTATTTACTAACACTTCCTCTGTGGTGGAGTGGGCAGATTGTGGGTTTGTCACCAGGGGAGCTGGGGTTTAAATCCTGCAGGTTACATAAAGTTATTGGTTGTTTTTATTTTGGCTGCTCACAAATCCATAAGTGCTCTTCTGACATTCTCTTTTTTTAACACCAGCAAACACTGTTTAAAACTTCTCTGGGTTGATCAGCAAGTTTTTTAAGTAAATCATTTTAGGACAGGACGATGGTCAAGACTCAGCGGCGGCGCATTCTACAAAATAGTATCAAAAGAGAAGTTGTTTGGCCGGAGCATGTGTACGTGAGGCAGTGCATTGTGGAATTAAAGGGACTAAATTCTTAAACAGGAAAATGCCACATGACAAGATGTGTGTCTTTGTAAAATTTTCAGTGTGTAGCTCCAGCTTTGAGGTTGTTATTAACTATTTAAAACCTGACATGTCATGACTGACACACCCTGTGCATATGCATTTTGGAGAGCTGTAACTCTTTCATTGTTTGGGCAATTGGAAAAATTCCAACGGTTTCTGAAACGTTACACTTTCTAGGTTTTATTGGGTCACTACGGTAATTTCCCTCACACCTGTAATAGAAGCTGGTGAAGAAGCCGTTTTCTCAGTATTATAACATGCAGTAAATTGTAAATGATTGCTAGATTTTGAAAGTTCTAAGTGCTCTGGAAAAATGGGCAAAAGGACTCACTCTCAGCATATTTTCTAACCTATTTATATTCAGAATAAGAAAAAAAGTCCAGATAGACCATTTTAGTCATAGGGTTCTAAGGGAAAGGAAGAACAATAGTGCATCCTACAAGCCAGGCAACGAAACTAATAAAAAGTAAAAATGTCCAAAAGTCATCATGATTATCGGCATTAATTTTATCGGAATACTGATTTGAGATTGCTATATGTGTCAACATTACTCCAAAGACTAAAGACGATGCAGTAGTTTCGTAGTTTTTCATCATAACCTGGTTGATAGAGGTAGTGAAATAAACTTAGATGGACTGCATCAGCTGTGCAAAGTAAAAGCTTTGAAGCTCCTTAAATACAGACACAGTGAATTAGAACTGAAAACCAGTGAATGTTCCAACATAAAGGGGCATTTGAAGAGTCCCACAGTCCAATCATTTCATCATTTTATCTGGTAATGTTGAAAAAAGTGTGAAAATTTTTTTTTAAAAAATTCCAGAATCTACCCTTTTGATCTACTCCAAAAGTTAAGAGGTTCGTTCTTGGCCTTACATTTGCTAAGTTTCATAAGCGTCAGTGCAATCATTTTCACAGATTCCTACCAACAGAACCCACATAAACAAACTCATGGTGATGAAAAAAGGTGCAACATGAAGGTCATTCTCGGAGCTGCCTGAATATCTGGCAAAAAAAATCTACCGTGTCCTGTAGTCCATCTAATCGACAGATGGAAGCACTAATCAATATCAGGGTCAGACTCCAAATGTACTTGGTGAATCAGTTGCTCTGGTTTACTTTTCTTCCTCGTGAAGTGCTTTTCTCCTCCGTGTCCCACTCAGAGACTTTGGCAGGAGTGGGCACAAATGGTGTCACAATGTTCTTGGCCAGAAACCGGTTGTGTTTTGACTGTGTTGCCTCTGATTTGTGGAAAATACTGCAATGAGGATGGAATGTGTAAAAGAAGCAGAAGGTTTAGAGCCTAATAATAATACGAGGCTTTGGAATCTGAACGCCACAAATAAAATGCACCTTTGAGCACATGTGCTTTCTTTGAACGCTTTGGGGAAAAAACTTCTTTCATCCGCTATTCTTTGATACTTCTGTTATCCAGAACCCCTTTTATATAATATAGGGAGAGAAAATACATATTGATTATTAAGAGAGTGTGTGTGCGAAGGTTTACATGTATCAGTTCAGACTCTGGATTATTTGTACAGGATTTAACAGAGTGAGAGGAGGTCTGCAGAGTCTAGATGTTTTCTGGCTCTTGCTAATCAATGACTCCAAGGTTTAAGGCCTGTCTTCATCCCTGCACCACCTGATAGAATAAATGCATCTCCATTTTTATTAGAAAAGAAATGGAAATCAATTGTGGTTGGGGTGACTAGTATATGTAGCGCAGGCGAGGGTTTCTCTCACCTGCATATCTGTGAAATAGAAGGCACCACCACTCATACCAGAAGATACTGAGAAAGAAAATCTGCCTGTAATTCCTTTTATCTCTCCCGGCTCACACTAGCAGCCTCTTCCACCTCTTTCCATCACTTTCAATCAATCCCTTCTCTCTCTCGCCTTCCCAGTTACACCAGAGCGGTATTTTCAGCTGGGGCTGTTCCACCACGATGCCCTCTCCGAGGCTGTCATGGATGCCCTGCAAAGCCTGCAAAGCGTTTCAGCCTCTGATGGTAGGACTCCGTATGACAGCTCCTATTGGTCCGTCTCCCCTCTCTCTCTTTCTCTCTCTCTCGCTCTGCCGTTTCCTGTCATGCAGTAATCACCCACGACAGTTTAGAACAGCTCTAGTACACCGACGTTCTGTATGAATACAGCAGCACCAACAAGTGGTTCCATCACACACACACATGCACACACACACACACACACTGAGGATTTAACGGCTTGTCTTTGTGGATCAGAGACTCTACATTTGCATCTGTCTATTCAAATGTATTCCATACTGTCTTTTATTCTGTAACCGATTCTGACTGCGTGAATGAGACCTGTGTTTTTTTTATCCCAGGGGTCATTTCTGCACCAACAGTCTCAACACTGAGCGTACAGTAACGTCTGATGGAAGACGCAATGAATGACAAACCGGCTTCCACCGTCATCTGCGTCATACAAAGGTCAGGAAATGTAAAAGTTGTGTTTTCACCTGTTGCAGCAAAGGAAAAATACGACAAGGAAGACAATTTATTTGTATTTTTCATTGGAAAAAATTAAGTTGAAATAGTAAGAATGGAGTTGAACTGGAAATATTCATGACAAATATTAAAAAAACAATCAGAGTAGGATTTTTTTTTTACTTTGTAAAGTTAGAATGTTGCAAATAAAGTCAAATTAAGGTATTTTTCAAGCATTAGTCCTCAATATTAACACTAAAAAATAAAAAGAGGAAGACTTTTGTTGGGGATGAAGTCAAATTTTACAAAGCTTTGAAATTCTTGTTTCTGGGTTTTAAAATGCCTAGCGCTAACACTGAAAGATTAACATCGTTTACACCTCATCTTTTACGGTAGACAAAATAATTTACTTTAATTAAATAATTCTTAACATTTTGGAGGGTGTGAAGCTCCACTTAAAATTACTCATAGAAGAGCTATTAGACATGTTAGTTTTAGCAAAAACCTCTGAAATAAACAAAAAGTATGTTTAAGTTCTTATTATGTTTATATATGTATTTAATTTGTGTGAATATATTCACTTCCTGGTTATGGGACGCTGGACAAATGAGTGTGTGTGACTCAGAGCAGGTGACATGAGGCTGTGCTCTCATTGGAGGATTAAAAGGTCATAATGTTTGGCACCTGTAGCCAATCAAAATTGTTTTAATCATCTAGTCCTTATGTGATTGGATACTTTCAGGACACCAGAATGAATATAAAGCAGCTGATTAACCTGCTTCAAATGTCACAGATGGAAAAGTTTTGTCCTGTTAGACCTCTAGTTGCTTCTACTACTGAGTTTTACACAGGGACTTTAATTTAATGGAGGCCAAAAAGAACTGAGCAGGTGGTCAAGTGGAGTGGTTGCAGGTTTGCTTGAGGGGCAGGTATGCAAATTTGAATGCAATAAGCAGCGATGTCTATTCCTATTTTAACTAAAAAAGAAAAAAAAAACAAAATACAGGTGGACTTTACTCAAACATTAAATCGGTGGCTTATAACAAGTATCATCAGCTGCCTGAAACATTAAAATGTTGACTGCGCAGACATCCATAGCTGTTCTTCATATTCTCTCACACCTCCCTAGTCTTCTTTAGCACCAGTCGCCACTGTTGAGAATTTACTTTACATTTTTGTTATGTTTCAACTGTGTCGCGAGTCCATTCTTCATTCTCTTATTTAATTTTTCCCATATCAGAAACTAATACTCTGAGATTGACTTTATTCTTAATGTTCAGTCTAGCAGCAAACTTTCCACTTCTTATTTATTTCATAGCTGATGCTACCACTCCCAATATTATAACTCTATTCTCCAAATTCAACATAAAAAAAAAATAAGTCCTGTCATTTTAATACTCTGTCATAACTCCGGACTTTGTAACCCTTAAGACAGGGTTGTCAAACATGCGGCCCGTGGGCCAAATCCGGCACACCAAAAGTTCCAATCTGGCCCACGGGATGAATTTGCAAAGTGCAATAATTACACTGAAGATATTAACAGTCAGAGTGTCAAACCCATTTTAGGTCAGGAGCCACATACAGAACAATGTGATCTCAAGTAAAACAAGTGGTGCCAGGCACACAACAAACCCCGCCCCTCACACGTATTGTAGCTTATTTTGGCATTGATCCAGCTGATGTCATCATGTCTATGCAGTAAATTGAAACAAAATTTATGTTTTTATAAACATTTGAAATTTCGCCCATTATAAGTAAATGGGGGAAAAAAAAGATTGTTAAAATTCATTAAAAAAATTTACCTTTGATCTACTTTTCCCAAAATATAATCACAAAATATTGCAAAATATCCTTTAACAATAAAATGTGAGTAACATGAACAAATATGAAGAACCTGAAATGTCTAAAGAAAATTAAGGGCAATTTAAAAAATAATCTGCCTGTTACTGATGTGTTTTGTGCATTTGTAGATCTGATCCATAATGTACATACAAGCATAACATTATTAAAATTGCACTTTTTTGCACAATTTCAGTTTTTTCAAGTTATTCACATCTTTTTTGTTTCAATAGTTTATAATTATAAATATTTTCATAATGTAATGTTATTTTTTGCACTAAAACAAAGACAAAAATTTGGAGATGCCATTATTTACAGGCTATCATGTTATTATTGTACTGTACTGTACTTACTCAACAGCAGAGGGCCGACTTCTTTTCTGCTGGGCTGAACAGAGCATGAGAGCTTATTTAAGTGGTTTTACCAGTAGCTAAGTTGAGGAAAAAATTTCCATGGATGTCTTCAGAGAGGATGGGAGAACCAGTGGTGTTGGTGAGCCACTGCTAATCAAAGGTCAGCGGGTTTGTGAGAAGCTCTGGAAGACTGTGTAGCGCTTACTTAACAATACGACCCCTGAAGAGGCACAGAGTGGTGGATACTTTCAGTGATGCAGCGACAATCTACGACGCTATCTGCGTTTTATTTAAAACCGTTTTTCTCTGCGACAAATGTCACGTCATGACAGGGAGTGTCCTAATACTGTAAACACTAAAGGTTCAGTCGATAAGGGATTATTTACATTTGACAGTTGACCTTATTTGCTGTGCACAAACATCCAAAGCTGCAGCGTTTACACCTGAATGATAAGAGCCGTATGCAGACTCTGGAGGATTTGTTTAGCGGAAAAGAAACAGCTTTTGTATTATGGGATGGCGTCTATTAAATCCTTCTGTTTTGACTTGGAGATGCGTTGGGGCAAACCCGGTTCGATTTGATGTCGTTTCATTGACTGTGATTTAGACACAGGCGACGACCACAGCCTTTTTCACAGACTCACTCTCTGTTACACACTGTGTCTGAGTGACTTTAAATGATTCCTCTGCTACTAAAGGCTGAGTGCTTTATATGATGAGGCATGACTTCAGGAGGGTTGCAGTTCAACAGCACCACCAACATTTGCACACGGGGACTGCACCGAACTCACTCTCTCTGACATATTAGCTTTTTAAGGTTAAAAACATTAGCAGTTATTTATTACACCAACAAATACTTGAAGGTGGATTTGAGCATCGCTTTGTTGTCGGGGGTGGTTATTTTTATGTTTTTGTGTTCTGTACCCTGGATGAGCTGCTGCAAAAAATCCTGTCTCGGTAAGGGAGTCTCTGAAGCGAAAGAATAAGGTTAGACCACAAAGCCCCGAAGCAAAAAAAACCAACAAAATCTTAAGGAGTACACAGTGGTTGTTGTATTTATTGTATCTCACAAAGAGAGAGAGAGAGAGAGTGTTAAAATCATGTGGGTTTGACAGTGAGGTCTTAGATTTTTTATTTCCTCTGTATTTCTTTCAGTGCTGAAGGAAAAGTGCATTGTCTCTAAATGTAAAACAACACGTGTCTGTCTTTTTTTTCCCAATCGTTTTCTTGCTGAATATATGTCCTAAATGATATTATTAGTGCAGATTGAGGTGATATTGCTTGAACTCACAAAGACCCAGGCAGTTCCCAAATGCAATTTTCTCTCTATTTCACCTTTTCTGACCTTTCTGATTTATCACCATTTATTCTAATAATATCCTCTGTAATTTGCTTTTTTTCCAGTGAAAATCTGGTATTTTTCCATATTTAATTCACTGATCATGTAGATGTTTATTATAGCTCAGATTAAAGTTGAGGGTTATTATATTAGTAACAATGAAAACTGAAGAAAAAGGGACTTTTACAGCAAAGATATCATGAACTGAACATATAAACAAGTGTCTCCATCCACTGTCATTGATCCAACTCCATGGGTTTTACCGGTGAATCAATGCTGTAGAAGATGACGGTGTTTCCACAGTAACTACGGAGCCTCTGAACGTCCAAATGGGTCATATCTGATGACCATGAAAAGATGACAAACTGCATTTTACACCAATTATTTATATACTTTAATAGGATTAGTGGATCAACAGGTATTAAACAGTTCAATCAGTAGATGCTTTTGGTCGCAGGTGGATGTTTGGGTCTTCATGGGTTAACAGTGCTGTTTTTTTAGCTCATAGATTCCTGTTGTATGTAGGGTTGAACTGCATTTGTAGGTGTCTTGCACACAGATGAGGTAAGTGTGACTGAGGCGCTCAGGGCTTCAGTCGACATGTGTGATTGTACTTTCTGCCTTCTGGGGCTGTTTGCTTCCTGCATGCTGTGGAAGAGCTCGGCCGTCCCTGCCTCCCTCGCTGCCTGCATGCATCATTAAGCTGACCAACGCTGTGCTCAGTGTGGCTGTGCCGAGGAGAAGGCAGACATAAACAAGCTCCAAGCACCTCGCTAATGCTGTTTGTCTTCTTTATGGCCCATTTTGCACATTGAACATGGATGTTGGCTGAAAGGAGTGCTATTATGAAAATTAAAAGAGGAAGCAGTCAACCTTGCAACTGGTGGTGGTAATTTTCTGCATTGTTGCTTGTTTTCAGAGCGTGGGTTCATTACATCCCCTGGAATCCGCTGAGTTCTTCATCAGTGGAGAACCAAAAGTGACACAGCTGGAGTCGGTCTTTTTTTTTTTTTTTCTGCGCCTTATTTCACATTATCTTTTCCTATTGAAAGCATTGAAAGGTCTCCATTTAATTTCACATGTAAGATAGATAAAAAGACGCCCTAAAGAAAAGAAGGGAAATAATGTCTCGGTTTATGGTCGCCATAAATACCTTTTATGCCTCCCTGTTCTCAGTCGAGCTGTTTTACTGACTCCACACATCAGCGGTTGTGTGTGAAACTCCCACTCATTTACTACCACTGTTGTTGTTTTTTTTTCTCTTTGAAATCCAACTTTTTCTTCCTTAATTCTCTAACTTTTATCTTCTTCCTAACTGCGGATCCGGCTGCCACATCTACCTTCTGATCTGCACCCATCTGTCCAGGTGTCACCAGCTGAGGAGGAGCTGATGCTGATTACCCACACTGCATCGCTCCCCCCCTCTTGACTCCCTTTTTGGTGGTGGTTTAAGATGCACCTGGCTGCTTCTCATCGTCACCATCCTGCAGCTGAGGGATTAGGATAATACGACTTTAAGCCTGTTTTGTTTAACAAGGCATATATTGTGTAGTGGTTCTGTCTTACAGTTGAGCTTTGAGTCTTTGATATGCAATGCGTGACTGTTGCTTTTCCTCGTGGGTTCAGTGAGGGGAAGAGGGGGAAAGAAAGATTATTCAGAGCTGTCAGTCATTGTGCAAAAAGAGGAATGGATGGTTCAGTGTGTGTGAGGTTGCACAGACTTACAGTGTGCCATGCTTTGACTTTAAAGTGCGTCAACGCTGAGAAGAGATGGAGCATGGGTCGATTTATGTTTGCATTGTGTTTAACCATCCTAAATAAGTATCTGTGCTTACCTTTATGAGTTTGCACCTAATCTGAGCAGACACCATGTGGCTGTTCCGCAGGTTTCCCACGCGGAACATGAGGCACAGCTTTCCATCTCGCTGAGAAATCACCGCGTCCTGACTGAACATGAGCGTCTCTGCGCGCTTCTTGGGTTGGGACATTTTAATGAACATGCAGCCGATGAGAAACGCGTCCACTATGGAGCCCAGAAGCGACTGGAACAAGAATAGGATGATTCCTTCCGGGCATTTCTCCGTAATGTACCGGTAACCGTAGCCGATCGTGGCTTCTGTCTCGATGAAGAACAGAAAAGCTGAAGGGAAGTTGTAAACATTTGCCACGCAGGGGGTGTAGGACGAGTCGTGGCCGTGATTTAAGTCCCCCCTGATGTAAGCGATGATCCACCACATGGATGCCATGACCAGCCATGCGATCGTGTAGGTGAGGATGAATATGAGCAGGTTCCACCTCCACTTTAGATCCACCAAAGTGGTGAAAAGGTCAGAGAGGTACCTGCTGGTCTCTCCACCGAGGTTTCCGTGCTGCACGTTGCACCGACCGTTCTTCTCCACGAAGCGCTGGCGTTTCTTCTTGACCGGAGCGGAGAAAGTGGTAGCCCGGTTTGTGTTCACCACCTGGTAGTCTTCTCCAAATTTCCTACGAAGTGCCGCCATTTGTGCTCTCCAGAGGTAAAGAAGAACAGCTGATGTTTAATCCATGTTTTTTTTGTCTGTCTGAGCCCCCAAAACACCGGTTACCTGCAGTGCGTAAAATGCGCCATGGCCACTTTAGCGCGCAGGCAAATAGATCCTAAAAATCAACCAAATCCCATGCATTTAAGTGGTTTTACAGGACAGTTGATATTTGTTTATTAAAAAAATATCCAGTAGAAGTCCATTCACTTGTGGATCGGTTTGGTGTAACATCTGAGGGTCGCTGACTGGAGGCTGGCTGTGCGCTCTGCTCGTTCGCGCAAAACTGGCGAGATGCTCACCGCCAACTACGAGGAGCTGTTACCATTCACAGCTTCTGGAGGACTCGGATGGAGAGGGGAGTGTGAGAGAGGGAGAGATGTGAGGAAGGGGGCAGGGAAAGAGGAGGGGAGAGTTACACAAGATTGGATTTGTGTGAAGAGAGAAAGAGAGAGAGAGAGAGAG
>JAPQRQ010000027.1:16127038-16152405 GCA_037367365.1 Apogon talboti
GATATATATTTATATATATATATATATTTTTTTTTTTTTTTTTTTTTAATTTTTATTTATTACATACATACAACATTCAAGCTATGATTTAAAAATAAGTCCAAATCCAACCAACACACCTAAAATGTCTATGAAAACAGTCAAATATTGGATTTTTAAAAAAAATACATATCTATGTTGCGCTTAAATATTTCTTCCACTAATATGATGGAAAGCCCATTAATGGAGTCGTATTATGTTCAGTTAATGATAGATTTGACTGAAAAAGTCAGTATTTTTTCAGTTTTCTCTGTTTCTGATATAATAACCTTCAACTTTAATCTGAGTTTTTATTAACATCTACATGATCAGTAAATTAAATATAGGAAAATATCTGATTTTAGTCTTATAATAAATTGTGACTAATTACTTAAGAAAGGTTGAATATACAGAAAAACATATTTTGGAGGTGCCACAGAAGCAGCAGTGGGTCTTTATGGGTTAATATCTGCGGAAAGATGGTGGAATTTATTCTTGTAGTTTAAGCAGAATCACATTCTCGGTTTCAGTCACTGATTTGGAGTAGATGTAGCTCATCAGGCATCATCGGGGCGTCATAAATATTCAAAGAGTCCGAGATGAGAGTGATTTCAGAGACATTTCTGTGTGGGTTGTCATCACAGATATATAAAAGAACAAGTCTGAGACATCAAATATGCACCCACTGACCTTTTTTACATTGCTCTACTGTCTGCATTTCAATTATCCTCTGCTTTCTGAATTAATTGGTTCATTAGCAAAGGCAATTAGGAGTGGGAGCCCAGGGTCTGGCTCTGATGTGCTTTTAGATGTATACGTAGTGATTCATCCAGCAGATCTAAAAGCTTCACGTCTAAATAGATCTGTCACGATCCTCTGAATAGCTGGTCTGAGTCCAGTTACCGACCACCAGCTCAATCCCTGGTTCTGTTTTATTCCCTCCTGTGCCTTTCAGCGTAAGAACTCCATTCACTGCTTTTATAGGGGAGTAAAAGAACATGTTTGATGACAGAAGAAAAGTTGAGCGAGTGGTTGAAGATAACAAAACCAATGCAAATAAGGAACAACTAGAAGAAAAAAAAAAGAAGCTCTATTGTGGGATTTGGCAAAACAGCCTTTGTACCGTGTCATTATGAACTCCACCAGACTGGAAAATTGTCTTCAGCTCATGAAAAACATAAAATTGTGCTGCAAACATAACACATTAAACAAAACAAGAGTAAAATTTGCAACGTCAGTTTAACCGCTGTTATGGCTGTACACTGTGAACAGCACTGATGCCATTTGGGATGAATTACTTCTTTTTAGTCTTAACTTTTAGGCCAGAAAGGCAGGGAGCTCCTCTGTTCTCAAATATACGGCCCGTGGCCCAAAACCGGGTCACCAAAGGGTCCAATCTGGCCTGTGGGATGACTTTGTGAAATGCAAAAATTACTCAGAAGATAATAACAATCAAGGATGTCAAAATCATTTTAGTTCAGGTTCCACATATAGACCAATATGATCTTAAGTGAATCAGACCAGTAAAATAATAGCATAATAACCTATAAATAACAACAACTCCAAATTTTTCTCGTTTTGTGTAAAAAAGTAAAATGACATAAAACTGTTTACATTTACAAACTATCCTTTCACAAAAAATATGAATAATCTAAACAACCACATATAACTTAAAATTTCATACCAAAAAAAGTGGAATTTTAACAATATTATCCCTGTTCCTAAATATTTTGTCTTTGTAGATACACTGTGATCAGTAAGTGATAATGCACATGTGTAAATGATAAGATGAGGCGTAATACTGTCAAAATAGCACTTTTACTTTTTTGCACCGAAACCAAGAGAAGAGTTTGGAGTTATTATTTAAAGGTTATTATGCTGTTATTTTACTGGTCCGTCGTGCTTTATATCATATTGGACTGAATGTTACTACAGAACTAAAGTGAGTTTGACACTAATGCATCTGAAATAAAGCCAAATAAGCCATCACCACTTTTTAATCTAACTTTATCTATCACTTCTTATTATTTTATGGTCCCTTCAATCCACAGCTGTGGGGAAAACTAAAATACCACTGGTTTTACCATTTGTACATATGTGTTTGAATGAAATTAACATTTTTGTTTATTCTAGAGACTACTGACCTTTAACTGCTCATCATAATAAAAAGGCGCCGCTTTCAGATTAATCATATACATTTTTAATGATCTTTATTTAATATGTTCACTTGCAACTTTCATGTGTGTTGTTTTTCTCTCTTTCATGTTTCCATTCGCTGTTTCATGTCACTACTGGGGCTGAAGTGTCTAATGACTTGTGACCATCTATCTTCGTCTGGTCTAGAAATGTGGAGGACATGATCTCGTGTCCTGAGTATGAGCGTTTGTCCTCTGGTAGATCATAAAAAGTGCACAAAGGGCAACTCAATTATTTTGAAAAGTCACTTACTGTGTCATCTTCTATTCAGATGTTAAATAGTATGGTCATAGTGTCACTGTCGTCCTTGTAGGACCTTTTAAGAATGGACAGGTTGTACAAAACTGTACAAGTCTGTACAATGTTGTTTTTACTAACGGCACTTGTTTGATTGAATGTATTTACATAAGAAAATGTAATTATATTACACCAATGAACCAAAAATATACTTTATCTATAAAACTTAACCAAGACACTTTTCTGTCAAGTGACACAGTTTCTGAATTTTTAATCTGTGCTGTTTAGACACTTTATTTCCTTTCCTCTTAATTAAGACTTACTAAATCACCTACTTAGAGCAGTTTGAGCCAGAGTTTTTCATGGGTTTTCATAAGACTTAGGCCCTGTCTGGATCTTTGTGTAAGATTTAGGTGCTGTTTAGTAAATACTACATTATTTAACAAAAAAATTTTTATTTTTCAGTGCTATTGTTGCCTCGTTTGTCTTTTTAGTGATTATTTTTCTCCACATTGATATGACCATATTTTGGCCAAAATACTACTATTATAAGATGTATAACAACTGCAGTAACAGGACAAAGTCTGCTGTGACTTCTCGACGAATTTAAAGAGAAAATTTTTTTTAACACTATTTGATTTTAATCAAATAGTGTTATTGTTGCTTTTTAAAACATTTTATTTGCTAAGTTGGAAATGTGTGACTTTACCAATAAGCAGACTTAGTTTGCCTTTTTTTTTTACAAATGCTTTAAGTATTGTATTATAGGGTATTAATAATAACAAAGGAAGCCATCATAGCATTGTAATGCCAGATAAGATGTGCAGGTTTGTTCTGGTGAGTATTACACTCCTCAAGTCAACTATTTGCACTTACTTAACTAGTGGTAGTTATATGTGTACTGAGTAATGTCATGACAGTTGTACAGTGTTTGATATCAGTGTCATTTATTATAATAATGTAATAATACAATACTTAATATAGTTGAAGTACATGCATAGAATAGCCTTTTATATATTCTATTTATGTAAACTAATAGAATTTGTGGGTTGTATGAAAAAACAGAATTGAGATAGTCATATATAATACAAATTATAAGGAAGGTTGTATATAATTATGACTTATAGCAGGTTGTGTATTGTATGAATTCATATGACTTTTTATATAAGCTGTGAAACTTTTGTCCCCTATAGAGAACAAAAAACACATTGCTGGGTCTCCAGAAGATATTGATTGATATGATTGATTGACATGTTCTATTAATATTGATTTATAGCCTATAGGTTTTATGTGGTATTGAAATTAGCTGAATTTGGGGTAGGCATGAATAAGCTTTTGCGTTAGCCTGACACATTTCAAACACATTATGGAATTTGTATGAATTTATGTAGGCTTCTTTTTTGATGTGTTGTTCTATATGTTTCATTATCATTCATTTCTTTCATCATAGTATTCTAAGTTATTATTATTTAATATAACAACAGCAATGATAACAATAATAATAATAATAATAACAATAATAATAATAATTATAATTCATTCATTCATTCATTCATTCATTCATGAATAAAAAAATGAATTATTATTATTATTATTATTATTATTATTATTATTATTATTACAGTAATGAATGTGTTGAATTACAGTTTTACTTTGCGTCTGTTTTCAGGATGCGTCCGCCTGCGGGACCCAGAATCCTCTGCGCCGAGGCAAGATGGAAGAACCCAGCAGCTGCGGGAGAACAATGTTTTGGCTCTAGATTCTCAAACGGACTGCTAAAGGGTGAACTACACGAGCCAAAACAGCAGGTCATGGTCATGCACTGGTAAGTGAGACTTATAAAGTCCAACTTTGGGCCGGAGTCGGTGAGTTTATTGGTTAAACTCCCCGTACGGGACAAACGACAAAGCGCAGCGCACTGCCGTTGGTTACCGCTAGTTAGCCTGCTAAGTTAGCCGTCTGGCTAGTCGGAGCAGCATCATTGTTCGCTGGAGTTGTATGGGCCGTTTGTTATGGGTCATGCCTGTGTTGTCGCTCCATCACTTACAGTCGGTTCAGTGTCCAGGAAAAGAAGCCCACAACTTGGAGAAAACCATCAAAAATAAGTACGTACAGGGTAAGCTAGGCATCCTGTTTCGGATATTTCGCAGACGTAAACCATTCGTCCTTGATCTTTTTTTTCTAGCTCGCAGATTTTGTTTGTGTTGTGTAACGTAACGCTACTGTGCAGACACATCAGCTATTAAATCAGAAATATTTAATTTCATGCTGAAAAGTGCAAAACGAGCTTGCTCTGCATCTTTAAATGGGGAATTTCGACATACTTTAGGTAGTTTTTTCGTTGTTGTTTTTACGCTTTTGCTTCCCATCAGCGCGTATCTGCTGTTCTTATTGCATGGCCATATTAATTATTGGCTGATCCTGCATCACAAAGAAGGGCCCCGTAAGAGTGGTTAGCCAAATGGTTAGCTAGGTAGGTAAATGCAGTGCGAACTGGGTAGTTAGTTTTGCTAAGCATGTACGCGGACCTCAGTATCGACGTATAAGTGGAACACGTTTTGGAGAGTTGAAGTTTAGTGGCTGTGGCTAAAGTCTGGATTCACCTTTTGTAAAAGTTGTCTTTGTGTTAGCAGCCGAGGTTACTGCTGCTAGCCGACCATCAAAGCTGAAGGCATCTGGCAGCAGTCTGTTAGCATTGATTAGCCACATGGATCGTAAGTGCGATTAACAAAGCTGATCACAAATGCATAATTATCAGCTGTGATCATTTTAATGCAGCTTGATTTTTTGATATTGCATGTATACATTTTGATGCTCCCAATGGTCACAGGTAATCCATGTTGAATTAAAATTAAACACATGAGCTCTGACTTAAACACCACATTCAGCCACAGAACATGATTTGTTCATGCTTAGTACCAGACCAGACACATAATTACACCAACAGTCTTTCTAATGCAGTCTATGTGCACTCTCATTGGCAGATAAGCTCAGGCAAATAGGATGACTGGGTTAGACAGGCCCATCAAACAGATTAATGCACAACTTCAATCCTCTCATTCCTCATCTCATGTTGTGTCTAGCATTGTAGCCACGGTGACCTTTCTACCCTGGAAAATACAGAATATACTCAATAATCAGAGGGAATTTTCAACAGTGTTGCGGTCATGTTTTGCTTGTTTTTCACTCTACACATTATGCCAGACTGTAACTCTTTGTTGACCCACAATCTGGCGGTTTTAATCCGACTGAGCACCCAGTTGTGAGATCAGAATCCGTGACACTGATTCCTGAAAACCAAGCTTAACTGGCTCCATTATAATTGTTTGTTGGCCATTATTGGAACACATCCTTCCAGTGTAATTGCTAGTTATATATACAGTGCTTTCTTGCGGAATACAAGTGGGAATTACACAGTAAGTAACAATGTGTTGCCCACGAGAAAGACTGTCACTATAAAGTACTCCTGCACTACTACCTTTATAGACAATCATCTGCAATAGACCATGATGTCTGTGTAACAGAGGAAAAATACTCCTAAAATGGCAAAAAGTGAGAATTGTGTATCTATTTGTTACATTGTAATGCCAGTTTCACAGAATTTGAGTCTTAACTTTGTGCCCCTTTAACACACGTTGAATACAAGTTAATAAAAATAGCAATATTTATCATCACTATATTGATATTGTATCACAAGAGAAAATATTAAGCTATATATTGCTGTACTGATATTGTGTTCCACCACTGTTGCTGAAGTATACAGTGACTGTTTTAATGTTAATCCTGCTGCTGTTTTCTGCAGGATGACACTGATTGGTGCCCCGTAGTTTTCCTGCCTGCCACCTTTCACCATGAGCCTCATTCAAGACAAACTAGGGAATGAATTCCTGCGCCCCAACGGAGGCATGGAATCCAATTTCGGCTCTGGCATGATTATGTTCAGCCACCTTCCGCCGGTGACCAGCTTCACCCGGCTGGCTGCCCAGTCCGTCATGCAGGACCTCCCACCTCAAGAAATGATCCTGAAGAAGGAGCGCGACTCGCCCGACTGCAGCATGGGCATCCAGGGTGGTGGCCTGGGGTGTGCAGCGGTGGGAGACTACGTTCACTCCATGGGTATCAAGCAGGAAAAGATATCGGAGCATGATTATCGCCTGCCCCTTTATCCCGGAGGCCTGAACAAGAGCACAGAGCTGCTAGAGGTGACAGTCAGTAACAACCAGAACCTGCTGGTACATGACCTCAACATGGGCAACGTAAGTACCTTCAACACCAAACCAGACTATGTATTAGTGGGCAACAAGGTATCAGTACCCAGACTGAGTATTCATAGTATATAAAAATCTGAATTATATCACTTAAACTTAAATGTGAAACATCAGCTGAAGTTACATGGAGAATAGTTGTTCAACCTGACACAAAATGTCCTGAGATTATGACTTAACTGGTTACATGAACTGTTGCTATGTCAATCTAATAAAATGTGTATTGATGTGCCCCAAAGCATTTAATTAGAATGTAATATAATGATGAGTATAATGTAATAAGCTGCCTTAAAACATCTTCAGTATATTTTGCTTTGTTTGCTTTCTTTTTCTTTGCAAAAGTTGTTTGAACAATTCATTTCAAGACTTTGAGATTTCAGGGTGTTCAACAATTTAAAGATCTTTTAAGGTTTCCAACAAAAAAAAGTTTTATTAGTCACAGATCAGCTTTTGTTTTTCCATCCTGAAAACTCATCACATGGTCTAATGTTACATTGGCCATGTGATGACAAATATTTGCAGACAGAATCAATTTATTTCGTCTGAAGAGAAATGATCAGATTAAGTGTTTATGTCTGCTTATTTGGTGCCAGTATTCTCCTATTGAGAGAACTATAAAATTTTTATCCCATTGCTTTGAACCCGATTGAAAATTCCTTTTGATCAAACCAGATTAGACCAGTCTCTTCTGATGAGGCGATTATGTTTTTATTATTATAATTTATCCTCACTGGGCTGTTATTCCAACTACCAGTAACATGTTAGGGCACATGTAAACACAGCGAGGGTCACACATGTAGTCAGAATATGACGTTTCATAGTTTTTCCTTTTGTTTTAACTCTCACAAACCAAAAGCATCCACTGATCTAAAATGTTTGTCAACTTTTGAACCTCTAATCCTGTCAATACAGTGAAAATGCATTTGGATGTTCAAAGGCTCTGTAGTGAATGTAGAAACACCATCATCTTCTGAAATATTGATTCACCCACATAGTCTTACAAATAACTGGTTGTAGATGCTTTTTTATGCCCATTTAATGATATATTTTCAGTTTTTGTCAGCTGTCTCTGTTTTGATACAATAGTCTTTGAATTTAGTATGAACATCTACATGATCATGAAGTTAAATATAGGACAACACTCAATTCTCACACAAAAATGCAAAGGATGATATTATAATGAATAGTGATAAATGCAGAGAAACTAAATAATTTGTAAGATGGCATGAAAATTGTTCTATGTCTTTAAGTGCTAAATGTTATGCAACATGTTTACAAAAATGCTGATTAAAAACATATTTAGAGCTGTGATGAATAGTCAATTTTTAGTCCAATATTTGAGACGTAAATAATTTTACCACTTAAAAAGCAGAACTAAAGCCTAAATCTGTACATTTCAGAATGTGATACTTTTCTTTGTCTGTTCTCAAAAAGTAAACATCTATTGAACATTGGATTGATAGAAAAGACAATTAAGAAGTCTCCATGCCATGCAGCACAGGAATGGTTGAACATATTTTAAAGATAAGCATTTAATTGAATATTATTAAGTATTTATATATGATGACTACAGTAGATAGTTGCAATATTAAACATCATCATGTATGTATGTATGTATGTAGCCAGGCTGTGGTGTTTACTGGTGGTGTTTTTCTGTTTGTCAGTGTTTGTTGTTAATCATGTCAGACATGATGGCCAATGTTGAATTAAACATCAGCAATATACAACCTGGCAACATAAAACTCATTAGTCTTTCCAAAACAGCCCTGCTGTGTTTTGCGGCGCCCCATATTATCCTTAGAGGGAGGAGCCTGAGAAAGGCCGGGTGCAGGGGCGGAGCCTGCGTGAATCTGGCCGTGGTGACATAAATCTGCTGACTGCTCGAGATGCAAAATATAAATGAGGCCCTCCCTCTCGCTCCCTTTCTCTTTCTGGCAAGAAGGGTGATGTCATCCGGCCTCAGCGTGAATGAAAACGTCTTGGCAAGGACACAGCTGTCTTGTTTGAGCTTGCACTTCATTTCAGACGTCTTTTGTGCTCGTTCGAATAGAAATACACACATCCACACACGTCTAACAATAGGCAGGCATCAGAGGTCAGCAGCCTTAAGACGCAAGTATTCTCAAAAACAGAATGAGTTATTGTCTTTACACTACGGCTCAAACTGTTCAAGAACAATGTGAAGATTTCTATAACATAACTAGGCACCTTTATCAGACTTTCAGACAATGCAGATTTTTTATTTTCAGACAAATAGGGTTAAATATTTGATCATTATTTGACCTGTGTCGTAGAATGAGCACTTAAGTCTGTATTCGTTGTTGATTTCTACTTATACAAAGGCTGGTGGTTCCTGATTTAAGTGCAGAGCAGATGTCTGAGTCAAACTTGGACATATTTAATTCTGGCTGTACATTCTCATGACTTTACCCTCAAACTGGACTGGTTTGGTGAACAGCAGGTGCACCCACATTTACCCTGTCAGTGTCCATATGGCAGTGAGAGTGCTGCCTTTTTACAGAGGCAGAGCTGGCAGTGCAGGATGTTAAACAAAAAGATGAAAAAAGGAGGGGATCCAAAGGCAGTTGGATGTGTTTTACCTTTTATGCTGACATCCCACACATTGTTTGTGATTAAGTTCAGGAAGGAGGATCATTTGAGCGCTCTGTTGAGGTGAAGTGTGCAGTTTGGTTGGAATAGTAGATGAATGGCTCACGGTGAATTACAGACTGCTTATCCACACAGAGAGGTCTTCAATTTAGGGCTTTGTTATTCTTCCACTCAAATCACAAAGCGTCCACAAGAAAACCACCCGACTTTGTCAAAAAGTGTTTTATTTGCTTTCATGAGCAACAAATAAGGAGTTTTAATGTTTGCATCCCAGTTCCAGACTGAAGACCCTTAACCCTCAATAAAGTAATTTCCATGTCATGGCTCGCTCTCACGGTCCCTCCTTCTCCCTTTGTCATCCTAGCAGCTGCCGAGTCAGTTAGGAAAGGAGCCCACTGGGAGAAAAGGTCGAAGGTCAAATGGTGACGGACAGGAGGGTAAACCAAGAAAGAAACGAAGCGAGGCAAAGGTTTGTCATGTATTTATGTATCTGTCAATGATTGCAAAGCAGTTTTGCGCTTTGTGCTTTTTTGTGCAGTGTTTTCTGTTTTCTCTTTTATATAGTGGATACATTTCACAGATTAAAAACATACTCACGGTACTTGAAACACCTCCCTCAATATCTAATTAAAAGCAAGGTCTGATAAAGGCTGTGGCCAACATGAACAAATAACAATAATAGCTCCTAAATACACATTAGGGAAAAAACCAGCACATCACAATTGAGCATTATGTACATTTCTACCTCTCACACGTAACCAAATCATGTTAATTCGTATTATTTCAACACTTTTTGTTTCTGGGCTATTGCAATTCTTACTGTCTGATTTCAGCCACTGCAGCTGTGTGTTGATGTTTCAACAGAACTGGTTTTTTTTATCATATAAGTGCAACAAGATTCACCTACACCTTTTACACCAAGGCTGGAACCACTTCATGGTCTGGAAAACTGATTTTAGAAAAGCATCAGGTCTTTGCTAGTCTAGATCTAGATCTAGTCCTGTCAGGGGAGGGATTGTCATTCCCAACAACAACAATTAAAATTTTGTTTAGAAAACCAAAGCCAGCATAGTCTGCCTAGGAAAAAAAAACAGCTTCAATGTGGACAGTGGAGTTGGAGGTTGATATTGTGGTTAAATGTTGGTTAAAATTGCTGGGCGATCTGAGACAGATGCGGTCCTAGGTTCATAAGTTGAACCAATTCTGAAAAAGCAAAGCACTTGTACAAGGCCTTACTAAAATAAGGACTTCTGTCCATTGAAGCTCCATTAACGGTGATTTGCAATAACTTTTAAAGAGCAAACGAATGGATCAAAAGAACCTTTGTACTGAAATATCAACAAGTAAACTACTGAACGGGGGGAATTATAAATAAGTCTGACATACAAGCTCGCCTCTGGTAAAAGCCTGTGACCTTTTGCAGCTGATGTAAATAAAGGCCTCGGAAGAAGGTTGAATAAAACTCACCGCTCTGTTTCTCCCGTGTTGTTTCACAGCAATCAATGATGCTGGATGCAGATGGAGGCAGCCTGTCGCCAGGAAGCAAGCCTCACATCTGTGAGCACTGCACCGCATCCTTCAGAAGCTCATATCACCTACGCCGACATGTGCTCATTCACACAGGTAGTGTGGGTTTCTATCCAACACCATGACGCATTGGTTTTCCTTCTCAGCTGCTTATTTGATGTTACGTAATTTATTTTACACAACACAGAAATGAACACAGCCTGTAATGCCATATGATGGGCTTCATGAAGTATGTCTTTTGCAAGGTTGTTCTTATTTTTACAAGTTGTGAGGTGTACTGTTTTTTTTTTTTCCTAATGAAAGTCCTGTTAATAATAGAGCAATTCCACTGTGATTCTTTAGTGTATATATAGACAAGTGCGCCATGCGTAGGCCATCAATTACACCTCAAGATCAAACCTACCAGATACAGGCAGGATGGTCTTGTCTGTATTTCTGTGTCATTTATTGTTGTGTTTACTTGTTTTGTCCTTAAACGTTCCGTCCGTCCTTTCCTTCCTGGTCAGCAGAGATAATCACTGTTGTTCCCTGTATTTTATCTCATCTTTCAGAGTTGTGTATGAAAGATAAGCTTTTACATGATATCTACTGTCATCACAAAATGGCGTCGGTCATCTAAAAATGCTCTTTAATGCACTCAGCAGATACTTTGTGGTTTAGTTTATCTGTTTTTGTATCAGCGTCTCACAAGAAGTGCAAGAACACTTTACAAACCCACGATGAGATAGATGTAATTATGCAGAAATGTTTTATTCACCAGTCCGGGAGAATTACAGACTTACTTCCTTAAATATAGCAGTGAGAGAATGAAAGTCAAAGTATTATAAGGATGAACGCAGTGACGTGAACACCTAATGCAATCGATTGCAACAGCCGCGTAACACATACCGCTGTGCGAGTGTTGATTGAACCACAGCCCAGAGAAGAAATGAGAAAAGACTCTGCATGACACAAGTTAAAAAAAAAAAAATCATCAAAAAAGGCAGGAACGTGAAAACGATTGCTGAGCTTATACCACCAGGGTGTTCCAGTGTGTTGTAACAGTATTTAACTCAATGCATTTCAGGTGAAAGACCCTTCAGGTGCAGCCAGTGCAACATGAGTTTCATTCAGAAGTACCTCCTCCAGCGTCATGAGAAAATCCACAGTGGTGAGAGACTAAAGGCAACCATTCATATCATCAAGGCGTCGGGTGCAACCTCAGAACAACCCCGTTCTAATGTTCAGCGTTGTTGTTTTTTGTCGTTTGTCAGGAGAGAAGCCATTCAGCTGTGACCAGTGTAACATGCGTTTTATTCAGAAATATCACATGGAGAGGCACAAGAGGACACACAGTGGAGAGAAGCCGTACAGATGCGAGACCTGCCAACAGGTCAGTCACAACATTTTTTTTTTTTTTTTTTTACTTGTTACCTATAGGGGTTCTGCAGGAAAACCTAATCATCTGAAGTGTATTCCTTTAGTACGACTTTTACAGGTCGTAAAGAAGTGATTGGATTATGACGTCGATGCTGCTTTTATAGACTTCACTGTCACTTTGGAATACAATAAAACTATTGATTTTGCTGTAATGAAAGTAAAATGTGAAGCACACGTGGAACCAATTACCGCCAATTCCAACTGTGCGGTCCAGGCTGAGTTTATCAGCGCTCACCCCACTAGTGTGTCTCAGTGTGATGCATTGGGCTCATTTGACGTCTCCCTTCATCAAAAAATACCCTCAGTACTTCTTAAGGTAATGAGTTAAAACTGAGTGTGTTGATGTCACTTTCATCTAATACCAGTAAGTGCAAATATAATGAGATCTGGTTGGAGAACAGCTCATGTAGTGCTTGGTTGATGCCTGCTGAAAATAATGAATTTGAAGCCTGCAGCACCATGTGCAAGAAGGTACTTACATTAGGAAGTATGGTTATAAAGGCTTAAGAGGAATGGGAATCAAAGAAATGGCAACTTCCATCAGCCACTGTTGTTCTGACATTTGGAGCATCAACTCCAACCCAAGCAGGACCTGAGTGTGGATGTGAAATGGGTCTTAAGTTGCAGTCATAATGGTCCTAAAAAGTGCTAAATTTAACATATTTAAGCCTAGAGAAACTCTGTATTTCAACAGATGTTTGAAGTGTATATCCGTCAGTAATTTCCTCATTTCTGGTGTTTGTTCCTCAGTATTTTTCTAGGACTGACCGGCTGCTAAAGCACAAGCGAACCTGTGGTGAAGCCCTGAAGAAAGGGCTGGATCCGGGGATGATGGACATGGACTGTGTAGACATGGGACACGGCAGCTATGGAATCACTCAGGGAAATGCTGGGAACACTGGGAGAAAGAGAGGAAGGTCCAAAAATTTAGGAGAGGGCGGAGAACGGAAAAAGAAGAAGGGGGACGGCGGGGTGAGGGTACCACACCTCCACGGGGCTGTATCCGGAGGCTACAGCATCCACGATTACTCTGTGGGGAATCAGACTGTGTCCTCCTCTACTGAGCCCGGAACCAGCATGCAACAGGACCACCAGGGCCGAGCGCCCAAAATGGCGTTCAAGAAGGCCAATCGTAAAAGCCTCGACAAAGTGGGCGGGGGTAAAGGCGGCCCGATGGAGCATAACGCAGGGGGCATGGATGGCCTCGGGCTGATGGGTAATGGGGCCAAAGTCGGGCCCACCAGCAGCAACTACGATGACGCCATGCAGTTTCTGAAGAAGAAACGCTACCTTCATGCAGCAAACAATGCAAACTCATCAGGGCCCGTGGTGACGGGAGGAGGCAGCGGTGAATACGACGTCGGCCATTTGTCTTCCCAGTCCGTCATATCCAGTGTGATGGACAGTGACGCACCTCTGAGCCTCGACAAGTCAGGGATCCCAGATGAGGTCCTGCAAAGCCTCCTGGACCACTACACCCAGAAACCAGATGGCTCACACCACGATGTCCACTTTGACATCAGTGACCAGCATGTGGAGCTGACCCCCGCCTCAGCTGACGGGCCTGGCATCAACGCCGACTCCGCCAGCCCATCTGTAGACAAGACTGTCATGATGAATGAATACTCCCGCTTCCTGCTTCAGGCCTTGGAGCGCACCAGCCACAGTGCCAGCTTCCCCCTGGGCCCCGGGCCTCCTGCCTCAGGACCGTTCCCCAGTTCCCACCCGGGCAACCCCCTCTACTCCGACAAGAACATCTACACTACGTCCCCGCTGGAGTGTGGGTTCGGCCAGTCGGTGGCCTCGCCTTCGCTGCCCTCCTCTGTGCCAAAGTCTCACTTCGCGATGCTGACGGGCTCCTCGCCGCAGCACAGCTTCCACCTGAGCAGCCTGGAGACCGCCACTCACCAGCAGCTCACCCCGTCTCAGGAGCTCACAGACCAGATGGAGAAGCAGCACTCCTCCACCCCCCCTTCTACCTACCAGATCAGCCCCGCCGACCTGAGCAGCCAGAAGGACCCGCCGCCGGTCAAGAACGGCTCGGCGGTCTACCCTCTGGTCCCCTCGCAGGATCTGGCCTCTCTGGACTCTTCCAAGCCTTCCTACCAGATAGAAAACTTTGCTCAGGCCTTCGGCTCCCAGTTCAAGTCAGACGGCCACGGCTTGTCTTATGGCACTGACTCCGGCGGGGAGGTGGATCACAGGATACGGACGCCTGTGTCTGAATTCTCAGGGTATAGTAGTTTGTTATCTGATGTCAATGAGCCAGTAAGTACAGGTTCCAAAACTCCAACAAGCCAAAGCTACAGATGAGAGCCTGAGAGGGAGAGAACACTCTGTTGTTAAAGATGTTGTTCTTATTTTAATTTTTTAGTGCTTCTATTTTATTATTATTATTATTGTTATTATTATTATTTTTTTAAATGACATCTTTATTTTAATTATACTGATGCTCTGTTGTGTGCCCACTCCTCTCCCCATAATAAGCCTACAAGGCTTTCTGCAAATGCAATTTTTAAAATATCTGTTACTTTAAGTTAATAATGTATTGACTGTTTATTCTTGTCATTTTACTGACTTTAGGTCTGGTCATTAATCATGAACTGAAAGTTCTTTTTAGGTAGGCTTAGAGTAGCACCGGACATATTTCTTCTTCCAATGAGCTGAAGTGTTTGAGCAATCAACTTTACATTTGTAAAATAATAATGGAAATAAACCATGATGGCAGGGAATAGCCCAGAATTGAAATAGCAAAAAAAGGTTTTGTCTGTTACAAGGTTTAAAGTATTACTCAGGAAAAAGTGGAAAAGGAGAAGCCTGCGAGGTGCAGTGAGCACTCTTTTCAGAAGTGTAAATTTGCGACTTCAAAGAGGATTTTTCTTATGTTTTATTACTTGTTGAATGAGTGTGACATAAACAGACTGCTGCCAGCTCACTTGAACACTGAAAACACTTTCTACTTGGCTATATAGAGATTATGGTACTTTCGTGTCAATGTGAAACTCATTTTTCTTCAATAAGGGCCATATATATATCTATATCTATATATATATTTATAAGAATATATATTATGTAAAATAACAGATTTAATCATTCTGGGGAACTGCCAGTTGAAGTAGAGGAAGGACGAGGGCGGGTTCAGGGGGTAGATGTTGTCCTTGTTATATTTTTGGAGAACAAAGATGTTAGGGCTTTTCTTGGGCCAATAGGGGTTGCTGTTGGACAGCGATAGAATGGCCTTCCCCTTTCCCGCACTCCTCTTCCTCATCAGTCGTCTTAGTTCATTGAAAGAATCCAATTTGCACTTTGAGCCGTTTTATTACATTGAGTAAAGAAAAGCACCCCGTCAGATCAACGAAGCTCAAAGGTCAGGAACAGACTGGCTTTCTTAAAGACATGAGTGGCTGTTTGGGCAGATGCAGATGGGATGTGTGGGCTGGACGTGGTCGGGGTATGATGAGATAGATACCCTCTGTGTGGGCAGCATGGTTTCAGAGGGTCGGAGGGAGGGAGGGTTGACATATTAAAAGTGGGATTTTTCATTAAAATTTTCTCTTTCTCCTTACATTTAGGGAGGGTTTAGCTGTCGGGGAGGGAGGGGTCACTCATTTAATTGGGATATTGTAAATGTAATTCGAACCCCTAGTTTTAGTTTTACTTGTTACCCAACTTAGCTTTGCTTTCTTATTGAATTTGATGACAAATGTGTTAGTGATCGAGTATTTCTTCAGCTGTTACCGAGGCAGCCATTTGCAGTATGAGCAAAAAAAACAAAAAAAACAAAAAAACAAATTGATGGCTGACAAAAAATTGTATGAATATAGACATTTGATCAGACCTTTTCACGTATGCTGGCTATCGAGCATATTTGTCCCGTTAGAAATTTGGGTGCCTAATCCTGTGAAGTACAGGTGCAAGATATTGTCTAGTAAACTTTAGATGTAATTTCTTGCTGATTTTTTCAATGTATTTATGCTGTACGTTTTTTGTAAAGGCAACAATAATTGCGCTGTCTTCCATATTTACACCAAGCCGTTAGTGCTGGAAATGATATCGTTCTGCTGAATGAGTCTTTAAACCCCCTTTATACCCCCAGTGACCTGTTGTTTTAAGCAATCATAAACATGGCAGAATGAATGCAACGTTGTAATACCACATCGACACCAATAATATGATGCCATATTGAACGGTTTAGGGGTAAACAAGAATTTGCCTCACATATACCTCATATCGCATTAAACCAGGGACAACGGAGTGACGGTTTGATGTATGTAGCAGATATGCTGTCGTATTGGGAAAAAAAAAAAAGGTCATGTTTCTGTGTAACTATTTTTACACATTTGTGTACGTGACATTTCTGTGACCCGTTAAGAGGCCGTCGCTTAAGGGTTTCTGTAAATGTCTCATGCCAGCCAGTGTTCAGTCTCCTCTGTCGTCCACATTTTATTTGAAACATACATATTGTTTGAATATTGTTTACAAAAAATGTACACTACATCTTGCTTTACTGAATTTTGCCCCCTGTATAAATTCATTTTACTGTCTTTTCTTTCCCTTTTTTTTGTTTTTAAATCATCGCCAAATTTTGTAGCTGATGATATCCGGCGTTTTAATGTTCTTTGACCGTTCTTGTGTCCCATTTCACAAGACTGTATTTGTCCAATGAAATGAAAACTGATTAGGGAGAAAACAATAAAATACTGTCATTCATTATGTGGTGTGATGTTAAAGGTGTATTTTGTATCAGGTGTTTTCAGTGTTGTTAATGTAAGTTACTGTTCCGTGTATCTGCTCTGTAAATGGTTCAGTGGAGCACAAGGGGTTTAACATAGAACTACTGCGTTTCACCACTAGGGGGTGGTAGTGCTTTTCTACAAGTGAGACACGAGATGTTATTGAACTACAGTGTACACATGGGTGCCTTGGTGTTAATTCTACACTCTGTGAACTCGACTGGAAGGATGACATCTTCCAAAAGATGTTCCTTTGATTGTTGTTTTGACGATGGTGGAGAGCGCTGTCTTAATATGTCCAAAATCCTTCATAGGTGTTTATTTGTGTTGAGATCGGTCAACTTTAAAGGCTCTAGCAGTTCAGAGGCCACTAGCAACCCAATATGATGAAGTAAAATTACAGTATGCAAATGTCTACATCTACAAAGTATCCTTTTAAAAATGTGAATAACATGAACAACCACAAACAACTTGAAATTTCTTAAGAAGAAGTGCAGTTATAACAATATTATGCCTCAGTTTATCATTTACACGTGTATGTCACAACCGCAGTGGATTTACAAAGACAAAACATTTATTTAAAGGCAGAATATTGTAAAAATTGCATTTTTCTTAAGACATTTCATGTTTTTCATATGTGTTCAGGTTGTTCACATTTTTATGAAAGGATAGTTTAGAAATTTTAATATTTTCATGTAATTTTACATCACAACAAAGAAAAATTTGGTGTTGTCATTATAGGTTATTATGATAGTGTTTACTGGTCTGACCCACTTGAGATCACATCGGTCTGTATGTGACCCCTGAAGTCAAGTGATTTTAACATCCTTTATTGTTATTATCTTCTGTAATTTTTTTTCATTTCACAAATTGATCCCATGGGCTGGATTTGGTCCATGGGCCGTATGTTTGACACCTGTGCTATCATATATATTCACGTCATTTTTGTCCTCATTAAACCATTCAATGCATCCTCTGGCCTTATCAGCCTGGAAGACACCACATCCTTGTATATTAAAGCTTATTACTCAAAACTTTGTATTCATCATAGTTGTCAAGTGGATTTTTAAGACTGATATGAAAATGTAGTCTGAAGCCAGTATCCAAAACTATTAGAAACCAGATTGAACTGAACATACCCTGTAAGTGACATCAAACTCAAATAAGTAATCAATAAATGAGGAATTCAATATCCAATCTACTTTTAAAAAGTCCAAGTAGGTGCTGTTTTTATCCTCCCTTGTTGTCAGTATTTGTAGTTTAGACTCATGGGCCAGTTTATTAGGTACACCTGTCTAGTACTAGGTGTACCTAATACAGTGGCCGTTGAGCATTTATAATGTGTAGCCCATCTGCTTATTCAGAGATCCTCTTTTGCAAACTTCGCTTGTAGCCAGTGGTTATTTTAGATACCGTCGCCTTTCACTGACCTCTGGCAACAACAGGCCCTTTTCCTCCTCTGTGCATGAAAATCCCAGTAGATCAGCAGTTTCTTGTGTCCCTAAACCATGTTTTTTTCATTCTGATAGACTTAGGCAGATCGTCTTAACTGTGTGTACATGACTAAAAACATTGAGATGCTGCCGTGTGATTGTCCGATTCGATATTTACATTATAAAGCAGTTGAACTGGTGTACCTAATAAAGTGGCCAGTGGGTGTGAACTTCTGCTGATGCTGATAGTTTTCCAAATATAATCAACATTTAATTCATTCATTTGCAGAGACTGTCTTCCAGGGGGATCTAATGGACCCTCGCGTCATCCCAGAGCCATCAGATCCTCTCTGTTGAGTCAACCTTTCATGCAAGTACTCTTGATAAACACTGTAACTCTTCATTTCACATCTCCAAGGCCCCATTGATTTCTGACATACACTCACCTCAATAACCACCCTGTCAAAGTCTCACTCTGTGACTGAAAACAGGCCAGTCCTGCGGTCGCTGTTGACATTGTCAGAGGAAGAGTTTATCTTCTGTTTTTCCACATGCATTGTCATTAAATGAGCACTGTTAACAGTTTCCAACCCTAGTTTCCAATGCCTTTCCCTCAGATCTACATGCAGACGCCACTTCAGTTCCTATTTAATCACGGACCAGGGGAGTTGCAGCCACCCGTGTCCAATGATGATGTTTTTCTCTAAAGGTCTTGAACCAGAATCAGAACATATGGGGCCTACTAAGCCTTGCCACAGGGCATGATGGGAGGTTAACCGCTCATTGCATGTAGTTCACCTGTATGGAGGCATCTGTACTAGTTATGCTCCTTCATTCATGTAGGATTTTCTCTCTTCACACTTAAGTACTGAAACTCATTTGTCTTTTAGTGTTTCTGCAACAATTTATTCATCTGTCAACTTGAGGTTTTGTTTCTGGGAAAATGCACTTAAATATATATTTTTTTCTACCCATGTAGCTCATTTTAAAGCACATCCTGGGATTAATAGAAATGCAGCGAGTCTTTCTTTTGTTTTACAGAGAGGAATTAATGGACTGGAAGGTTTGCATTCACTTCCATAAAATCACATCACACCTCATAAAACGCTGATCTTAGAGCTGGTGTTTCAGGACGCAACACAAATGCTACGACTGCCAAAAGCTCTTAGTCTTTCCCCGTCCTGCATGAGTACACCTATATAAAAATACAAATAGCACTCCTGCATTAACCTAACATTTTTATACGCTTTATTTCCTGTTTATTACAACAAGCAGAGCTCATTTTACCATTTGGTTAACAGGCAAAAGCCAGCAGCCAAAAGCACCTACTGATCTTAAATGTTTAATAACTTTTGACGCATTAATTGTATCAATACAAGTAAATAATTGATGTAAAATGCAGTTTGTCATCCTTTTATTGTCATTAGATATGATCCATTTGGACATGGATCAGAGGCTCCTTGGTGAGTGTGGAAACACCGTCATCTTCTGAAACAGTGATTCATCAGTAAAACCCACGTAGTTTAACAAATGACAGCGGGTGGAGACACTTATTTTCACATTCAGTTCATGATATATTTAGCGGAAAAAGTCACTTCTGATAGTACCTTTGAATTTACTCTGAGCTTTAACTCTTTAAAACCTGACGCGTCATCGCTTGACACACCCTGCGCATATGCATTTTGGATGGCTGTAACTTTTTTTTGTTCAATTGGAAAAATTCCAACGGTTACTGAAACCTGAGACGGCGTGCTTTATTGGGTCATTACGGTAATTTCACTCACGCCTGTACTAGAAGCTGGAGAAGAAGCCGTTTTAACATTATTGTAACATGTAATAAATTGTAAATGACTGCTAGATTTTGAAAGTTCTAAGTGCTCTGGAAAAAATGGGCAAAAGGACTCACTCACAGGATATTTTCTAACCTTTTCATAGTCAAAATTAAAAAAAAAAAAAGTCCAGACAGACCATTTTAGTCGTAGGGTTTAAAGGGTTAATGAACAGCTACATGGTCAGTGACTTAAATATAAGAAAATACTGGACTTACAGTGGAAAAAATGCAGAGGACAATATTATAATAAATTGTGATAAATCACTTAAATGTAGAGAATTTATGTGTCAGTCACCATAAAAATAGTTCCAGGTCTTTAAGGGTTAATTAGTATCTGACATCAGTATAAGAACTCAAGACTTCACATGATGTTCATTCAGTCTTGGTGCAACAGAAATTGAGACAAAGGCACAGAGACTGCACATATACACATGACCAGTAAAGTAAATATAGGGAAATATGTGACTTTCACTGAAAAAAAAAAAAAGTAAAATGCAGAGGATAATATTACAATAGGAAATTTTAAATGTGAGAAAAATTCATTCAGACATTGCCTCAAAAATAGTTCTGGGTCTTTAAAGGTCAAATATCATCAAATAAGTCTAATTATCAGGTACAGAGGCTGTAACAATGACAATGGCTATTTAGTTTCTGTGTGGGGGAATTAAAATGCTTCCCCAAAGCAAAAACAGAACTGAGTTGTCTTCCCATTGCGTCAAGAAAACAATCCACTCATGAAGCGTTCAAATATGACTTTCAAACTTTCACACCTACATTTGTCCACATCTAAAACCTGTGATTTAGTGCCGATCCCGTCATAATGTTAATAAATGACCAAAGTTTGTTTTGTCTTTGTGCTCAAAGAAGTTTCTGGTCATGATCGTGACTCAGTATTGATAAGCAGGAATAGTGCTCAGTATTGACCGGGAAAATGAAAGGCCGGGCCTTTAGTGGTTAAGCAGGAATAATAAAAGTGTAGCTAGTAGTGGTGTCAGTGTGATGAGGGGTTTTTTATGGTTCAGACTGAGGTGTTTGTCCTTAACCCATACGGACATAAACAGCCACTGGGACCAAAATTATATATCAACTCAACTTTAATCTGAGCTATAATAAACATCTACATGATCAGTAAATTAAATATGGGAAAATACCTGATTTTCACTTAAAAGACAAGAAATGCAGAGGATAATATTATAATAAATGGTGATACATCATTAAAGAAAGGTTAAATTCTTTTTTGTAACTGCCACAAAAGTAGCACTGGGTCTTTAAGGGTTAACATGAAAGTCAAAGAGGTGTTTTTGGCTGAAAACACCTCTCCAGATGCTGGGTTATCCCTGCAGGAGGCACCGAGAACTTTCTGTCCCGCAGTTGTCGCCTGTTTCTTCTTCTGCAGAACACGGGTATGTTAACAAAGCGGACATGATATGCATGATGTTCTTATCTACAAAGCTGGGAAGAGGCTGCATATGACGTGTACACAGAGATAGGCAATGAGGAACGACAGCAGTGAAAAGGAGCGTGTTAAGGATGCGCAGATAGGGCAAATAAAACATTCAAATGTCTCATTTGTTAAAGAGACACAGTGACAAGTGAGGAAGAAGCGCCTTGAACTGGACTTTGATAGCGGGTAATAACATAAGAAAACGTCCTTGTACGCAGAAAAACAGCAGGTTCTAAAATAAGACACACTTGTGTCAACACTGGAAGGCCGCTGGGATTAATCGTGACGGTTGCCGGGTTGAAAATCAACACCCAGTATTGAAAAATGTTGCTACGTCCCTAAGTATTTGCGTGAGATAAGAGTGAGGTCAGCGTGGTGTATTTGCTCATATGCCGCTGGGTATTTATAATGTCTTTAATGAGGGAGCGTCCCAGACGAGAACCGTAAAGATTCAGCACTGATGATGTGAAAAATGTGTGTGACTACTAACTGGAAAACGCAGTATTTGTACATACTGTATTGCATAGTTAAAATGTTCCTGTTGTGAAATAAAAGTCCTCTCCTTGTTCAAACAGTGGCATTATCTTGAATAAATCCACACTCCAGGAGAAAATACTTCCTCTACACGAGGCTAAGATTAGAAACATGTAGAAATACTGTCAAGTCTTCTGTGTTCCTTTGACTAATTAGACCTGATGTCGTCACAACCACATTTACCTACGTAGAAGAACCACAATCTGAAAACATTCCACTATAAGTCAATGTTCTGCATTTATATATATATATATATATATATATTTAATTATTTTTTTAATGCAGGGACAGTGTTCAATAATCAACATTTTCATCAGTTGTTCCTGGTCAGATGTTAGAATGTAAAATTTCTTCTGCAAACATTTCTTTTTAATATATATTTATACTTTTTTTCTTCTTCTTCTTCATTCAGTTATGTGTTGATATCCTCTTGAGACCAGCGATGCATTTTTGTCCTGTAGGAGACAGAGTTTCACAGCTTTACTTAAAACTTAAAACTTCAGTTCATGTGTATGTTTGCATATTAAAAATGACCTAAAATGTTATTGTTCTGTATCATTTGCATGTTTTATGCTTACTTTAAGGTTTTTTGTCTTGCCTTTTTCTTTTATAACATGTTTGGCTATTAAGGTTAAAGAAGATGGCGAATTACAGCATAAATAGTTTGATTTTTGTCTTTTTTTTTCACAGATGATGAATTGCAGCTGTAAGTGCACAAGTATTTTGTTAAAGAGTGACAGAAAATGCAAGATTGTTCTTTCTGCTCCTGTTCATTCATATTCTGGTCAATTTGCGGAAGGATGGATGGATGGATGGATGGATGGATGGATGGGTAGATGGATGGATGGATGGATGGGTAGATGGATGGATGGATGGATGGATGGATGGATGGATGGATGGATGGATGGATGGATGGATGGATGGATGGTAGGGTGGGTGGAGTAAATTACATAAAGAGGAAATGCTTAAATGTGTAATTAAAACCACTTTGCTCCATTGAAAGGTGAGCATATAATGTTATATATAAACTTCCTGCACATTGTTCAACTCTTATTTGCTCATTTGGTTTGGATTCCTCTTTTCCTGTAAATGAAACTCCATACGACTAAATGGGCAGGAAAAATGTTTGCTGGACTGATCTGAACTTCTACAATAACAAAGCTCAGGAGGAAATTACAGATTTTGTTTACTACCCTCATACAGTTGCCTCAGTTGTTACATAAGCAATGAAAATGTGATTCTAGGGATATGTCTTTTCATTTCTTAACAAAGCCAATTTAGACCCAAAAGCCAAAGCCACACAGAGATCCACAGTAATGAAAAGACGAGAGGGGGATGATTTAAGGAGAGGGTTTATTACGGTTCCAGTTGGAAGACGTTTGTGCTTCTTAGACAATAAGAAAACCTCTGAAAATGGACTTTAACCCTTAAACACCCAGAGCTATTTTTGTGGTGACTTCCAAATCAACCCTTAGTAAGTGAATTATCACCCTTGATTATTATATTACCCTCTGCAGTTAAGTGAAAATCATGTGTTTTCTTATGTCTGATTTACTGTTGATGTAGATGTTCATAAAAACAGAGAAATTCAAAGGTTATTTTATCAAAATGGGGAAAACTGAGGAAAAAGCAAACTATATTCTTAACTGAACATTAAACCCAGTGTGTCCATCCACTGTCATTGATCCAACTCCATGGGTTTTACTGGTGCATCCATGTTGTAGAAGATGATGGTGTTTCCACGGTAACTACGGAGCCTCTGAATGTCCAAATAGGTCATATCTGATGACCATGAAAAGATGACAAACTGTATTTTATGTGAATTATTTCAATGTATTAATAAGATTAGTGGATCAGCAATTATTAAATGCTTTAGATCAGTAGATGTTTTTGTTCACAGGTCTTTCAGGGATTTAACAGAATGTTAAGAAACAAAAGTATCCTCAAAACTTGTCATCATACTATCTACTTTATCAGTCCCGTCCTCGCCTCAGTATCCTCTACTGCATGGGTTTATTATCTGCTACAAAACTAGTACATTAGCGCAATGTAATGATGACACTAAAAACATTGATAAATCTGGGTGAAGTTAAAGCTTAGCAGAAACATACAGTATGTACATTAGATGAGACATTATACACAGGGGTGTCCAAGCTGTGGCTCTAGGACCACATGTGGGTCCATAGTCCTTCTCCTGTGACTTCATCCAGAGACAACACAGACCTCACCCCTGTTATTTAACTAAACAAACAATCAGGTAAGATCCTTCCATTGGATAGTTTATGCAGTGATTACTATGTCTTAGCTGCAGCAACTTCTTTAACCTTAACTGATGCAGTGAGCAGCCTCTCATTTCTTAAACAACCATTAAAGAGTGTAAAGATCAGACAATGTGAGGATTCATTGGGTTCATCTGGGTCGTTAAAGAGTTCAGGATCACGAGACAACAGTTTCACACGTGGATTGGACACCACAGAGTCCAGACATGAACCCAGTGGAACTCTGGGATGTGATGGAGAAGACTTTATGAAGTGCTCTGACTCTCTATTATCGATTCAAGATATGGGCCAAATATTAACTCTGGACAAAAAATAAATATAGTGACGTTGCATAAATATTGCACAACTGTAAATGTGCCTTGTAATCAAACCAGAAGTCAGTGTAGTCATATATAGAACTTTTTTGTTTTGGCAAGGCTATGTGTAATTTAGATGGAGATAGATCAGAATAAATGTATTTTAAACAGCATTTTTGCATAATTCTGAATGTAATAATAATAATAATAATAATAATAATAATAATAATGCACTTATTTATACAGTGCTTTCAATCAAAGTGCTTTACAACACAACAACAATAAAAGAAAGAATAAGAGCATAGTAAAAACAAACTCAATGCAATAAATAAAAACAATTCTAAATAAATAATATTATGGTAAAAATATTTTACAACAATAAATCCTACCTCAAATAAATGCAAAAAAAGTAAAAAATAAACTAAAATTGAATAAAAAAAGAAATAATAATTAAAATATTATTCAATTATAGGTAGGTAGGTAGGTAGGTAGATAGATAGATAGATAGATAGATAGATAGATAGATAGATAGATAGATAGATAGA
>JAPQRQ010000027.1:16178749-16196252 GCA_037367365.1 Apogon talboti
ACGGCACTGGTACCACCGCACACCCCACCAACGGCACAGTCACCAACGGCACTGGTACCACCGCACACCCCACCAACAGCACAGGTACCACCGCACACCCCACCAACAGCACAGGTACCACCGCACACCCCACCAACAGCACTGGTACGACCGCACACCCCACCAACAGCACTGGTACGACCACACACCCCACCAACAGCACTGGTACCACCGCACACCCCACCAACAGCACAGGTACCACTGCACACCCCACCAACAACACAGGTACACCTGTACTAACCACTACTAACACTTCTCCTGAGACTCACATGAGCACTGCTGCACCCTCAACTACCACCACAAACACAACAGGTAGAACACCGGGACACCCATCCTCTTCACCTACTACCACTACCACCTCCAGCTCTCTCCCTACAACCACCTCCCCTGGCAATAGCACCGTTTCCCTCTCTGGAACTACCATCACCCCTAGTCCCTCAGCAGCAACCTCAGGAGGTAGGACTAACTGCATGATGAGAGATGATCACTGTCCTTGCAAAATAAAATTCTGTAACACTCCAGTGAGAAGGAATTTAGCGAGTAAACCTGAAATAAAGCTGCACCAGGCAATTCAACAAAAGCGAATTCTTGAATACTAAAGGAGACATTTTCAAGTGTTGTTGAGTTAAAATCACATCTTAAACGGAGACCAAAAATGCACGTGAAGCATACTGAATGTATATTTAATTGGCTTTGTTGTCACTGCAAACTGCACACTGAATGTTCTTAGATGGCCTTAAGTAAACAGTACAATTGGATTCTGTGAAATTTTACTGTATGAATCGATTCTGGCGTTTATAGGTCTTTTCAAAGTGTTATTTCCATCTATATTCTGCCATGTCCTGTCTCTAGAGTATACAAGACAAATACATTTTTATATATTGGTTTTGCCTTGTGTAGCTGTAAAAACGACTGGATGTTTGTAATTACACTGTTAAGTCATAGATGTGTGCTGTATTATATGCTTCACATTTTCTTTCTTTTTAATTCTAGCAACCAACATTACGGTATTAACCACCTTGCCGACAAAACCCACTGAGTCTGTTACCACTCCAAGCTCTACCGTCACCACCGTCAGCCCTGCTTTGACTACTAGTGCTACTACCAATACTGTCACCAACCTGCAAACAACAGAAAGCACCAGTAACACACCCACAGCAGCTCCGCCCATCCCCACTCCTGGTCCACCAATAGGTTTGTACCATTTTTTAATGTCACATCATAGGCTGGAACTTTATGAAGAAAATCTGTCACTATTCAATGTTACGATAATTATATGACCTGTAATAATATAATATGCTAGCTTTACACATGACAGAGTGTGAATGTCACCACACGATCCATACCAGAAGCTTGATTTGTTCGAGGCATGTGCAAAAATACTACTTCCTGTTACTCATATTCCATGTAGTGCTAACACATGGTAATATTCCTGAAATCTGCGCCAATGATACTTTGGATTTTCATTTTCCATTGTTGCTCAAGTTGCTAATTCATTTGGAATTGTTAAAATTATTGCAATTTTACAGATTCCCCTTGGCCTTGTGGTAGCATGATTTGATCCTCCCACTCAAAAGAAAATGGCCGCCATATGAAAATGGTCCACTGTGGAAGGATGTTAAGCTAAAAGAAGACAATGTGCTGCATTTATTTGAAAAAAATATGATTAAGTAATGTCTTTATTTTCCTCCCTGTGTCTTCAGTTTGTCCCGCCAAACCATGCCCATCTGAAAGCACCTGTCTGAATGGAACTTGTCAGTGTATCTCTGGTACCTTTATGGTGAATGACGTCTGTCAAAAAGGTAAGGACAGAAAAGCAATTCAACAAAAATGATAGTAAGATTTCCTTTTATTACTGTTTGCTTCATATTCTCCTCTCCTCTTCTTTTCTCAGTCCAAGTGTTCCCAGGACAACTTCATCTCACCTCCAGAAATTTTACAGAAGAAATGAGAGACAGGTCATCAGAGATTTTTCAGAGTACAGCAGCTCAAATTATTTCAGCGGTAGGTCCTGAGCTCAGACACCAGCTAATATGAACATAAACCCATGTCCTCTCTCAGTTATTAAACTTAATTTGTTTGTTTTCGTAGCTCAAACTCATTTTTCAAAATGACCGTGGGTATTTAGGATCTGATGTTGTGCAACTTGAGTGAGTATCTCCCCTTTCCGTTCCACATAAAAGCATATTTTACACATATTTGCTCTTATTGCTTATTGTTGTCCCTCTTAATCCCTCAGACCAGGAAGTGTAATAGCATCTGTGAACAATAACTTTGAAAACACCAGCCTCACTCAGGTCAACGTCGACACAAAGATCCAAAGTGCGACCACAACCTCAACTGGAATTCTGGCCGGTGCAACATTTACAGGTATTCAATAACAGTACATCAGTAGAAAAATAAGTTGATCTTTGTTTTTATTTGTACAAACTGCCTTTAACTTCTTTCTCAGCTACAAATGTGTGTGAGACCACGCCGCTGGCCTGTGACCTCTCTAGCACAACATGCTCAGCCCAAAATGGCATCGCTGTTTGTTCTTGCAAAGAGGGCTTCATCCCACTTGTTTCATTGTACTCCAGTAACAAAACCTGCAGAGGTAATACTAACAAATCATCCTCTCACAGATACATATTCTGTATTCATCTCACTTTTCAGGAGTAATGTTTTTAATAAGTAGTTCCCTGGAACAGTCTTTTATTTGTAGTAAAAGCATATTGTTTAATGTGCCATTCTGCCATAGCGCTATAGATCATTAAAGCCTCCTTTGTAGATTAAAGCTGACAACCCACAGAGTGTAAAAACCAGCTCAAGTGTAATATTCCCATCAGATCTACAGTTAAGAGAACTGTTACAAAACCTTCTTATCCGCAGTGAAATACTTTGGTGTGAGAACTGGGGGGGAGAAACAACAGGGAGCGAGACTTAGAGACAAGGTCAAGAGCTGCAGCCTTTTCACTATGCCGACCCTTGACTCTAATTTCATTTATCTCTCAAATTTATTTCTTTTTAACGGGGTTGTTTCCCCGGAAACTGCTTCAAGAATCGCAGTTTTCTCGGTGTGAAGGGGCTGTGACCGAGGAGAGTAGCCATAGGAAGAACCAGTAAAGAAAAATGGCCTTAATGTTGTATAGCTGTCTTTTCCCAGGAAAAAAAAAACTAAATGCACTATTATGCACTGCAACCTAGATATGAAGAGGCTCTCATTGTTTGCGTGTTTTCCTTGCATGTGTAACCAAGCGTGCAGAACTTCCCAATCTATTCTGAGGCTGGAACTGTAGTTCGCTTGTTTGTTGGGCTCTCATTTTGTGCCGGTCATTGTGTACTATTAATTCTTATTGTTTTGACTTATTTTTGTAGCTTGTCCAAGTGGACAGAGGGCAGTGGGACATACGTGTGAACTGTGAGTATAAGCAGTTTTAAATTATTTACAGGATATATTTGCAACTGATATCATGTCTATGAGGTTCAGCAGAGTCTAAGTGTGAACTAACTGTTTACATGTAATCCTGTTGTTTCAATTACTATGAAATAAATTAGGATTAGATTACATGAGTTAGTGTTACAGACTAAAATCCTCATATGTATGATATAACAGCTAGAAACTCAACAATATCTTCCTTTGGCTCTAACATTACTGTACAGTTTAGGCTTAAATGTATGTTTTTGGTCTCAGTTTTATTGTTTAAAACCTCTGCTAGAAAAGTAATCTAATAACTTTGATGTGTTTCAGATTTTAACAGCTCATTAAGTTATGCTTGACCTGTAACCTTCTCAACAGTGTGTGCAGTGGTTTCTGGCTCCCTCTTGTGGATTCGGTGGTAGCAGCAAACTGTTAATATCCGTGTCTTTTATTCTTTTAGATGTGCATTTGGATATAGTGGCTTCAACTGCAATGACTGTGAGTATGACTGCATTTTAACAGGCAAAATGAAAGTAAGAACAGCACTCATAGTTTTTTAATCAAACAAAACAAAACAAAAAAAATACTATTTTTGTATGATTTGTGTGTTGACAGCGGCTCTGCTGGCTGTGGTCGTCATCTCCTGCGTACTGGGAGGAGTTCTGCTCTTACTGGTCCTGGCTTTGCTCATATACTGCTGCTGGTGAGGAGATTTTAAACATACATTAAAAACACATCGACAATCACTCCTTCAGTCGTGAGTAGTAAACAGGGATAGTTGGACACTGGACACATTTGTACCAACAAGCATAAAGTAAAACAGAAACAATGAAATATACAGTTACAAATAAGGCAAAGATAAATAACTTATGTAGTTATGTGTGAATACAGGCTGGCAAAGGGAATGATATAGAAATAAAACTGAAAACAAAGCAAGATTGGGAACCATAAAATATCAGGGATAAAACTCATTCTCATAACTGACAGCTGTGGAAATGACCATCAGTATCTATAGAATATAGCACATTACATTCTGAGATTAAGTTGTGGAATACTTTAAGTCCACTATATAAGCTATAATAATTGTCATTATACATTGAGACGACTCTACAAAATGGTAAACGTATCATATACTTGTAGGTCTTTTGATACAGCCAAAAATCTGTTTAAAAAGGATGTTTTTCTGTAACTTAAACCTGTTTGTCTTGTCTGTTTTGGTTCATTTTTGGGTCATTTGATAGTTTGATATTTGTTTAATATATTTCCACATAACATCTGAGGATTGTTTCAGTGCCTGTACTTCAACATGTAGATAACGCTGCTTCGTGCTGAATTGAAGCCATTGAAATGTTATGAAAGTAACTGTTATATGTATATTTTTTACCCACTTTCCTTATATCTGCAAATCACCGACTCAGCGTTTAGCGCAGTGAACATTTACATTCCTGTCTGGCTTCTCATCAGGAGGAACTGCTCCAAGGACAAACCCGACTACGAGAGCAGCCCATACTCATCAGGGGACTTGAATCAGCCCTGGCCCACCGGCATCACCCGCATCCCACGGGCCACCACTGCCAACTGGGACTCAGGAGCCATGGAGATGACCGAAGGGGGGAGCACAAATAACCTGGTGGATAAAAAGCACCAAACCAATGGAGTGGTGAGTTCACATTCTTTTATTCATTCTCTGTCTTCTAAAAATCTTATGTATAATCATTAAACTTGCACAGAGTTGATTATTCAGTAAATCAGCTTGCAGTTTCTTGATTGTTGACAAGTTATTTTGCATCCAGTTTGCACTTTCTAACCCAAACCCACCTGGTAAACATGGATTCAGTACCAGTTAATTGTCAAAGACTGAAACAGCCGCCGTCGATCTAAAATGTTCAATGACTTTTAAACCGTTAAATCTATGAATACATGTAAAAAAAATCCATAGTTTATTTATGTATTTTGCTGAAAATGTGACTTTCTCTTCAGTTTTCTCTGCTCTTACGTTATAACCTTCGTCTAAACTCTGAGCTTTTGACATGATCAGTAAATTAAATACAGTAAAATATCTGACAGTTACTGAAAAATGCAAAATATGGAGGAAAATATTACAATACATGGTGGCTAATCACTTCGGAAAGGTTAAATGTGGAGTAAAATTAATTTGGAAGCTGCTACAAAAATAGCTCCAGGTCTATAAGAGTTAATCAGTGCTGACAGGACATTTATCCAACTATTGGCGCTAGATGAATTTGGGGCAATAATTAATATTAGACTTCTCTATTGGACACAGTTATAGGCACACATCACGCCTACAGCTTGACTTCCAAATCCTATTATTATTTAAAATATGGTCAAATAATAATAGGAATAATTGGAATTTCTTCAGTTTTCTTTATTTTGAGATAATAATATTTGAATCTACATGTTCAGTAAATTAAATGACATAAAAATAGCTGCTTTTCTCTGAAAACTGCTAAATACAGAGGATAATGTTGATGATAAATGAGTTAGAGGAGAGGGTGGCACGGTGGTAGCACTCGTGCCTCACAGCAAGAAGGTCCTGGGTTCAAGCCCAACACCGGTCAGTGGGGCCTTTCTGTGTGGAGTTTGTGTCTGCGTGGGTTCTCTCTGGGTACTCCGGCTTCCTTCCACCATCCAAAGACATGCATTGATTGGTTAATCTAAAATGGCCCATAGGTGTGAATGTTTGTCTCTGTCAGAACTGGCGACTTGTCCAAGGTGTACCCCGCCTTTGCCCTTAAGTAGCTGGGATAGGCTCCAAGCGACCCTAGTGAGGATTAAGCGGGTTCAGAAAATGGATGGAGTTAGAGGAGAGTATATGGAAGTCACCACAAAAATACTTTAAGGGTTAAAAGCAGCTGACAGAATCTGATACAATTTATAAATTGTAAAATATAGTTGTTTTAATGCCTTTATCTGAATTCAGGTTTAACATTCATTCAGGAAATCCATGCTGACTAGGAAAGTAATCATCCGGTGTCACTTCAAAGATCAATTCAATGCTCTGATGATCTGATTTCATGCCTATGCACACTAGAATATTAACCCAATCATCACAATATGTCGTCTGATGCTAACACATAGCTGCCTCTCATGCACACCCTGCTTTGCCTGACTCCCAGTGTGTTGCTTTTCAGCTAAAGGAGAGAGGATGGAAAAAGGTAAGGCACGGCTTTGCTTTTAGATTCTTACAGTGACAATTACGGTGGCAAGGTTTCCGGTGATGGGGGAACTTTATGAGACAGGAATCCACTGAGTGATGGATGGAAGATACAGAGCTGATGTTAATCTGGGAATAGTCGTGGACTGGTTGTGATTGGTTACTGCTGCTTGTTTTGGATTTTGTGTGTTTGCATGCGAGTTTATATCGGAAGTCCCTGCGGTTATTAGTCCAAGACGTTAATACTTTCACTGACTTTTCAGACGGGGTCCTATGATGTCAACCCAGAAGACATGAAGACCTTCAAAGGAAAAAATACCTCCCGTTACTCCTATCTGGTTCAAGGCCATGAGAACCCATACTTCCTACCAGGAGATGAGAGGAAAAGCTAAACATGCGCTGGAGCTCAGGACAAAATCCATGTGGATGTGAAAGGATCGAATGGATCAAAGTGCAGTGACTGATGTTCAAACTCTGGGACGACAGGTGCATCTCCTGAGCAGGACCAGGTTATTTATTATGATGTTTTACTCACTCGGACTCATGACAAATCATAAAAGACATTTTCTCAACTGGGAAACAGCCACCAAAGAGATTACTTCACATGAGCAAGAACATTTTAAGAGTTTTGTTTTCTTTTTTTTTTTTTTAGACTGAGGTGTCTTTGAATTGAAGTATATGTTGCTGATTATGACCAGTAGATGTCTCTGTAGCTCAGTCTAATTTTATAGGTACTTCAGACTTTTTATACTGTAAACAAATCATTATGTAGTCTTTTTTTTAATTGTGGTTCTCTTCCTGCTGATTGCACTAAATTGTGTGTTATGTTTACCAAAGCTTTCCTCTGAAATCAAAGGTATTGAATATTGGCTTTCTGGAGCTGTCTGATATTTTTCTTATACAATAGGTACAATTTTTTTATTGAAAAAGAAAAAAACTTCAATGACTAAAGGGGCTGGATCCCTGGTTTGGGGTATTTTTTTAAAAAAGGGATTTACATTGTAGCACAATGAAGGCAAATACTTTATATCTAATGAAGATGCACTTGCAAAATGTGCCTGTTTGACAAATTGGAAACATTATGCAAAGCAGGTGATGCAGCCTATCTCCAGGATGTGCCAATTATCACTTATACACATTTTTTTTTTTTTTTGGAAACTCTTATATATTTATGCTTGTATGTTTGAGACAGTGTGTAAAGTTTTTGTAAATAATTGAAGACCTTCTGACAAAGAATGTGTGCACGTACGTATGCAATGGAAATAAATTAATTTAAAACGGCAGCAGTTGTTTCTTGTCATTAATGGATAATATAAGGGTGTAAATGTTTGCATGGGCTGGATTTACACATTACTAATTGATGTTTTTAATTAATGTTAAACCAAACCAAATACATGGATTGATTAAAGGACTAGAACAATGTACTTCTAGTCTTAGTAATCCTTCGCCAAACTTAAGAAGCTTTGCTGACTTATATCATTAAAGACAATCCACACCCTTTAACTGAAAATAGTTTACATTCTCGCATATTCTATAGGTCCCTTATGCCCCATGTTATGTTTCCTCCTTTTTTTATGTTCTCAGATATAATATTCTTCTTTTTTTTTTTTTTTAATTAACTTTGTTATTGTAATGTTTTTTTTTATCATTTAGACTTTTGGCCTTTGTTGTTAATTTAACCCATTCTATTGCAAATATTGGAAACACCTATGAAATTCATCAAAATATGTACATGCTAAGTAGAGCTTTGAGTTTGCTGTATTGCTTTTACAATACCTCAGCACTCTTATTTTAATCAAATATGTTTTGGCACAGTTCATTAGGCATATCACCGCCTCACAGCCTCTGGACTTAATTGAATGGCCTCATGAATCACAGTGGAAATTGGATTATTCCTGGAGTAAATGTTGACTGTGCACTTTACCTACAAATGCTCCATCTCTGGTGTTCAGTACTTGGCCGCCCTGAATGATGAGGTGTTCTCAGAAGTTTTATGTTGGTGTTTTGCAAAACTTGGCATGCAACATGTTGCTGTGGCTTTACATTCCAGGAGCCCCGTTCCTCACAGACTCTTAAAAGCAGGGATTTACTTTGCTGGGAGACTAAATCTGGCTTTGCCCGGACTTAATCTTGGGCACTAGGTCACTGGAACACATTCATTGGCATGCAGGGGGTACAAATCAGATTCACATGTGATGTGTTAACTTATATTTGCATGCATAGAATAAATGTGTTTGTGTGTGTGTACTGTAACATCCTGATCTGAGGCTTAAAATAAATACAAGTTGCATGATTAGATTTAGAAGTCATCTGATTGTGGGTAAAATTAGACAAATGAAACAACTTCTACTGCTATGAACAAATCCTTTATATGATTATTTTGTATGTTTTAGGCTACTGAACATTCACATACAGTGATGGGCAAAATTATTAGAACACTTGGCATATTTAACATGTTTCATCTTTTTTTTTTTAAACCAGCCATTCAAATACCCACAAAATTAATTAAATATCTACAAAGTCATCTTAAATCTCTACAAAGGATAGAAACGGCCATCAGAAGGAATTTTAGGTCATTTTCCTACAAAAACAAGCCTATTTCACTGTCAATGTCACACAATCATGTTCCTTCACAGAATAAGCCAAATTCCTTATGTATCATTGTCAGGTGTGATTGCGGTTAAACTGATGGTGATGTGAGTTTTAGGACACAGCTGTGTGGTCCTGTTGAATATACAAGATCTATCCCGCTCATTACATAAATATTAAAATTGGATAAAAACAGTAGGACTCCATCTGATATTTGTTGTGCTCAGAGCAACCATTTGCATGTTTCATGGACATTATGAAATTAAATCATGTGTTGGAGGCAAAAAAAAGGTGAATATCTTCAGATCTGTCAGGTGTTGTAATAATTTTGGTCACTACTGTATACCTCAAATTAGTATTGGTTATTAATTCTGATTAGAGTGGGTGAAGGAGCAGGGTGGAGTGAAGTCAACTGTAATAACTGTGGTAACCACTAGGGGCAGTAAACACCAAACTGATGCTCAGTATATGGTGAGTTTACAACACATGGACCTGTTTAAGCACATAATAAACAAACAACTTCGTCATGCATTTAGGACGGTGATTCCAGTCTACTTACACGTGTAAGTGTGATATTTATAGTCCCTGTTGAACTGTTTTTCTTTCTATTATCTGCTGAGGACTACATTCAAACAGACGTGCTGTGTGTTCATCTAAAGTGCCTTGTTTTGAGTTTCATTAGTAAATATTTTCAAGATTTCACTCAAAAACGCGTTTGCGTGAAATAAACCAAAACTAAACCATTGCAGTAATCAGCCACACAACTGTTATTTGTCGCATTATTGTAATGCAAGAGTTTCTGGCTCCGTTAATTGTTTGACACGTTTATTAGCATATTAGCATGTGGCTACTTCCGGCTCACAGAGGTAGTGTTCTGTAGTGTTTACAAACAATAGATACAACAGTATAAATTTGTCATTCATATTAATACAATTCCTGAAGATTGGAAAACTTCACCCAAATAAGTGTACAAAAGGCTTAGTATGAAAATATACTCAAGTACTATGAGTTGTTATTAGTATATCAATACTGAGAATCTTTATGTAATGGACTCAAATGTAAAAGAGTATAGATAAACTACAAGAAAAATGGAAACATTAAAATACAAGCATCCATATACAGTATAGTGTATACTTATAATAAGTACACTACCACTTCTTGTCTGCTTATAAATTGAGAAACCTTGATAAATGATGTTTCATTGAATAAAAAGTTTCAGCAAGTTTCCAAATTCAGGTAGATGCTCCAGTGAAGCTGCCATGTTTTAATAAAGATCAGCAGACACAGCTTTATTTTTGATGAATGATTGATCAGGTTACTTTTCATTTATATATTTGTATGTGTCTGTGGATTTCAGAACCAAAGGATAGTGTTTTAAATGACCTTCTGGGATCTTTAAAACCTGTGCTGATTAATTTATATTTTATTTATTTAACCTTTATTTAACTTTCATTTAACCAGGTAAGTTGGTTGAGAATCAATTTTCATTTCCATGGATGACCTGGTTAAAAGGAGCGGGTTCATTATCTTTTACAAACAGGTTGCTCTAATCCATGTAATTTTTAATTAATTATTTATTTATTTATTTTACATACACTTGGGTTTAACTTTCACTTAAAATTTCTCATGCCATTTTAAACTGCGCAGCGAATACTGAATATCATCTATGCTACATCAAAATCTTTTGTCTATTTTGTTGGGATGCTGAAGATACGAAGGTGAAAAGTTAGAATCTCAACAGTGTTTTTTTTGACCAGCAGGAAATTACAGAGTGTGGGGTGAAAACAAATTTGCCATTAACTTGAATTATACTGCACACCTAATTTTATTCCCTGTCTATCTGTCTCTCTGATGCCAAGCCAGTGGTTCTCATCAGCGGAGGAATGCATCGTATTTTGTACCCATTACAAACCTGCCAAGTCCTGGCTCAGTCTGCTGCAGCACATCCCATCAGCCCACAGGCTCAGCTGACTGATCGATAGACCACTTAGCGGCCGTGAGCTACACATCCCAGTCATTTGACCTGCTGGAACTGTGGGAATGGGCACGCAATCCAATAAGCATTGAGCCACACAGGCAACTGAGCTGCGCCGCCAACTTAAGGAACTTCATCCTCTCTGAGCATCTGTTTATTGGAGAGGCGGAGGTACAGATACACGCTGCAGGTCGGGCCTGTCTTACCTAAAACTCACACTTGTGCTACCATCTTAATAATGAAATAATGCTCAAAAAACATCTAGAAAGTTTCCTCTGCTTAATCTTTCCTAAAGCAGTAGAGTAAAATCTCATATGATAATACTATTCATTTCATATAAAGACAGAAATTCATAAGCCAATACAAGATATCTTTTCTATTCAATTATGGTACTAAATATTTTACACAAACATACCACATAATCATATTTTGAATAATATACCTATATAAATAAAAGATGCATTCTCATTTGATAACTTTGTACTTTCTTTGTTTACATTGCAAAACATGAAATGTAAAGATAAGCAGAAAACACTTTAAATGTATAGTAGCAAACAAAAAAGACTTCCTGTACTGATGGTAAAAGAAGTTAGTTGTGTTTGTTTTCATTGTGGGGCAAATCTGCAGCATAATTTACAAAGTACACTTTTCCAATCCGTGCCAGGTTTTAATTCTCAAACCACATCCTTATGACGCTCCCGCAGTGTGGCGGAATGCAAATCATCCTCAGAATGACGTGAAATATTACTGCGAAGACTGTGATTTGTGACACATTGAAATAAATGACGGAGCGCAATGTAAAACGGTAGACGCTCTTCTGCCATCACAGGCTATATATCGCACAGCCAGGGAGCCACTTAAAGTAAAACTGCCGTACTTTGTAGAGTAATGACTAAAACTACCCAATAAAAACTAAACTCTAAATTCCGCACCTGAGAAACCTCAAATTATGATCCGAGTTTATTGTTTTTATATAGTTTTATGGAGGTTTCTTTATGGTTTTTTTGGGACGTCGCAACCAGACGAGAGAAAGACAGAGCAGCATATGAAGCATCTGTGGCAAAAATGAGACAAGTCTTAATGGCAGCAGATGGACACAATAGTTTGCAAACACTCAGGTTTACAATCCATGAAGGCCAACAAAACAATCAAATAAATCCCCGCCTCAAGGCCAACAAAGGAACCCAAAGCCACCTGCTCTACTATTTTACTGCCGTGAATAAGTAGAAATCGGCCTCTGTTTTTCTCCCTTCCTGTCCTCTGCTCAGCTTTCTCTCCCTCCCTTCCTCCTTCTCTATTAAGTCGTGCAGAAGGCTGTAATTCACTTTCCCTAATGCAGCTCTGCAGCAGCTAGTGAACTACATAAAATTATGAAACATTTCCCAGTAACCTTAGGTCTCGGCTAACAGCTGCCAAAAGGAAACATGGACTCCTCAGTCTTACACCTCCTTGAAAGAATTATAATCAGTAGAGGCTGAAGCCATTTAAACTGGGTTCACCAATCACTTTTATTGGAAGAAAAAGGTTTATTTAACTATTTAGGGTTCATTCTTGTACAGTATAAATACGCAGAAGTAGTTTTTGAGCTCTTTCATTAATGGGAGTTTTAATTATGACTGTGCGGAACTTTTTACCCAAATGAAATGTTTTCTTTTTATTGTAATTGAATTTTGTCTTCACTGGTTGATGCTCATCTTATTTATAGCTACTGACTGGAAATAGGTGACATAATTTTCCCACTATGCACCACTCCTCTTTCTATATCTTTTAATTAAACCGTCATAACTTTCCAGCCTTTCTAAACGATAACATTTGATTTTCTGCTTTGTGGGACTGTCTTACACTACTATTAAATGTTAAATATAATCACATAAGGAATTTGGATCCTCTTCACTCACCCAAAGTGACCCTGTAATCTGATTGGCTACAACCTGATTTGCTATCCTCCCATCTTCCTGTTGTTATCTCAGGCGGGGGAGACGGAGGAGAAGTCGGAGGCCTTGAAGGAGACGCGGAGTGCCAGGAGATAATGTAGGGAGGGCCAGACAGACCATCATATTGATGACTCTTGGAAGCCGAGAGAATGGTGAGAAAGACGTGGCGCCGGGCGGGCATTAGTCTGAGAGGACATTAAACCTCCTGCTGCCAGCCACGATGAAACGAAACGGAGAACAGTAAATATGATTCAAGTTAATTTCAAGCAGAGAGGTGATGCCTTTATGTCCTTCTGTTAATCTCCACGTGTAGGAAGTGTAAGGTGTGCATTTGAGAAGTTATCAAGCCTTTTTTTTTTTTTGGTTGTTTTCTCATCCATCTACACACAGTACTCCACTATGACGAAGCAAAAACAGGAGTGTTTTGTTAATTGAAATACAAGACTGGAATATCTCATTTACAAAAGTGGTCACACCCTTCACTTAGTACTTTATAAAAGCACCTTTGGCAGCAATAGCTTACAGATGTCCTACGAGCTTGGCACTCCTTTCTTTTGGAAGTCTTTACCATTGTTCTTGGAATAATTCATCACGCTTTACCAGATTGAATTATGAGCCTCTGCATCGTTTTCAGGTCTCCTCACAGATGCTCTATTCGATCCAGTTTCTGATTCAGACTCCCAGCTTTCCCTAAAGTCACTGTTTTCTCGAGGGACATGTCATAGTCTTGTTGAAATGCAAACACACTGCTGAATTCTAGAATATATTTTCCCTCAGGATTACGGTCTATTTTTCTATCATGACCTCCCAGTCTCTGTTAGAGAAAGCATCACCAAAACACGATGCTGCCACCACTGTTTTTCACTGTAGGAATGTCGTTAATAATGCAGTGCTCACTGCCTGATTTCCTGCACACACACACTGTTGGGAACTGGGCCAAAGAAGTATATATTATAAACATTTTGCTGTATTTTTGTTTCATCAGACCAGAGGATTTTACTTTTTGAGTTTCTCAGATACCTTTAGATTAAACTGCCCACTGGGGCTTTTTCTTTTAGGGGTGATCAGATTCTGTCTGATCACTTTATTATAAAATCCTGATTGGTGGAGACCTTCAACGATGCTTGTCCATCTGTAATACCTGGGACAGACTGTTGACCATACCTGTACATGATGAATACCTCACCGGACTCACATTCATGGTCTTGTTCATGTGTGTGTCTGTAACTCAAACGTTGCTGCTTTTACACATTTCCCTTTTGATAATGGTCAGTAATATGATTTCATTACATTATCATTTTCATTCATTTTTAATTTAATGGGAAAAAGTTTAAGACACATGTGCACAAATGTAACAGCAATACTCACATTAGCCACTTGTTCTCAATGATAAGAAAAAAAGATGTTTATATTGACAAATTCAGATATAGCTGAGACTGTGGAACAATAGTTCTTTGTATGATGTCAGTATTACTATCAAACGATTTTTTTGCATTGAAATGTTTACCGTATGTGAGAAATAGTCTTGATATTGAATCTCTAAATGACTTAAGGTAAGGGTGTTTGCAACAGCACACACAGCTGAGATAGGAGGCATGTCTTGCAAACTATCCCAGAAACTCGATCTCATACACTTTGGGTTCTAGGTTACCTGTTTGACCAAGGCTCTTTGTCTCTAATTCCTCTGTTTGCCCTGGCAGCCAAATCTCTGAAGCCATCTTCAATGATGGAGAATGATGGAGGCACCCATGCTGCAGAAATCCTCTTGTATCTTTCTGTGGATCTGTGTCTTATCAGAGGGCTGTACTCTAATAAATGGGATATTTCAGTGGTCAAGTCATGTCATATAGGCATCTGATAGAAGTAGGATGTACAGGCCACGTCTGCACTATAACAAACAGTCTTAATGAATGGGATATTTCAGTTTAAGGTTAAGAATATAACAATATGTGGTAAACTTAAAAAACTCTGAAAACTTTGCTATACATACAGTATTATATGGGATGTTGAAAGTACACCTGTCAGACTTTTTGGTTTATGATCCCTTATAATGAAATGATCTCATCCCTCATCGTCTGATCTTCATCATGGCTGCAGTATTTTTCCCACACTCACAGTATGACTCTCCGCAGTATGTGTCCACAGCACTGCAGGGACGTTGTTAATGGTAGTTAAACCTTTTATGTTCACTACCTCTGTGCCTTCTTCAGACAGACTGGGAAAGAAAATGAGACAAAAAAAAAAGTTTGGCCATTTTGAGGCTTTTTTGCTTTGTCATCGTGCACAGATGCTGAGTGAGAACAGAGATGCCAGAGGGGCCACCAGCAACAAATTCAGTGATTCAGCCTTATTTCATCACAGGCCATGTCTTCTGCTGCAGCTTCAACAGTAAGTAAACACCTCGCCTCTTTATTTTAGTGATAAGGCATCATTTTTGTTGCGACATATCTTCACTCAGCACAGAAATATGGCTGGTAGAATCACAGAATATCTGATTCTGAATCCGTCAGCGTGGTCCCTGTGGAGCTGACTGGGCATGTGCGGTGCCTCTTTATGACCTGTCTGTGGGGTCGCGATGCAGCTTGTACCTCCACCCTATGTGGACGTCAGGCCAGCCTTCCCTGCTCCCCAGAGGAGGACGTTAGCAGATGCCACAGAATCAATTTGGCCAAACACCCGTAACAACCTCTGCTATAATTAATGGGGATGTTTGGTGCGTCGTCGCTCTTCTCGGTTGACTACCACAGGTGTAACGAGCCAGCAGTGGACATTTCCAATTTATTTTACATGTTCATTTTCATGGGGACGGTGTGTATTCAGAGGTTTGTAAAATATGAAGCCTTTACATCCAACCATGTACAGATGAGACTAAAACCAAACATTAGATATACAGCGCATTATGTATAAACACCGGAATGTACGATGCATTATGTGATAATCTCCTGAATGTTGCATGTGCTTCTAATCTGACACATTTTGTAATGCACATCTTGAACGCAATATGGAAAAACTTTAAAGGATTATGGAGCAGCCAACTAAATTGGTTGTTTTTATCTGTGCATGTCAATTTTGTTTTTAGAATTTAGCCAAATTAAACCAGTGTTTCAGCTGACAGATCTTTATCATTGACATAACTGCATAAAAGCAATAATCAGTAGTCATTTTTCCCATATTTATCCTACAAATACAGGCAAATTACCTAAAAGCCAAAAAAGACTGCCAAATAGTTACTTATTTATTTGTTATTTAGTTAATTAGCAATTAGTTATGACATAAGGAGGTGTTTTTTTTTACTTTTTTCAGACAAGAAGGAAATGTACTGTATTTGTTAGGATAAAGCCTTTGAGAGGTACCGTCATATTGTAGATGGGTTTCCATTATATATCACAAAGAAGTGAAAAAGCAGAGAGCAGAAAAAAAGAAAAATAAGAACTAACAAACCAAAAAATATATATGTTCAAGGTAAGAAGAGTTTAGTTGTGAGCTCTGATTTTGACCATAAGTAAAATTCTTTTACCTTTGATTTGCCAAACTTTATCATGAAGAACATATGTTGTTCATTGTAAGTGAATGAAATCAGAGGGATTTGTATGTTCAGGGCATGTTTTCATGCGCAGCTCCCTTCTTTGTATACTGAGATGTGTGGTTGTGGGGACATGAGGAGGATGGGGAGACCCAAAGCACAAAAGCGGATGGGAAACGCCCACAATTACCATGTGAAAGAAGAGATGGGGTGGAGGGATGTGTGTATGTGCAGATGAGGGGTCAGCCAGCCATTAAGATGCTGTGTGTCTGCTGCATGAGCTACATGCAGGCAGACAAAGAGCGAGCAGCGGCTGCCTCTCTGGATGTGGGCTGTGACAATTTCAGCTCGAGTCCCGTAGGCTTAGAGGAGGAGGGGGAGGGGAGCTCTTGATCGGAGGCAGCCTATCAGATCCAATTAGACGTCCCAACATGTCAAAGTAGAAGCAACGCTATAAATTACATTGAGGCAAGACAAGAGGACAGTTCTGTCGCTCAAGTTTGTGCTTCTTTTGTGTTGTTTCAGTCACAGACAACCATCGGATAATCTGTCAGTGAAAACATTTACCACAGTTAGTTCAAAGATGTGACAGCAGTTTAATTTTCAGTAAAATGTTAATTTTGCTTACTGGGGCTGAATGATACACACCAAAAACACGCTCATCATAGTGGTAATTATCATTGTCACTGGATAAATACACACATTCTGACCATTTTTTATAGGGTCTCTACCAAGCAAGTAGTTTCTCTCATCTCCAGAGAATATGTTTTGTAATGTAAGTCCTTCTAGCACAGGGGTGGGCAATCCTGGTCCTCGAGGGCCGGTGTCCTGCATGTTTTAGATATTTCCCTCTTTCATCACACCTGGA
>JAPQRQ010000027.1:16197361-16220628 GCA_037367365.1 Apogon talboti
GAGGGCCGGCATCACGCTCCACAGATGGAGGAAGTAGAAATACAGAGATTTGGAGAAGGAGGAGACAAAACAAAAGCAGAAATAGACATCTGCCTACGTTCTGCTGTAGAGCACTGAGGGAATGGCTTCAGGGGGACGGGGAGGGGGGGGGTGTAGCGTTTGAGTGACACTGTGCAGGAGCGTGTCAGCTGTCAACATCAGTAGTTTCCCTCCATGTTGGAAATCATATAAGTTTCCCAGACCACACCCTCTGCTCGCTGCTTTGAGATGAGCTGACGGGAGGCTATGTGGTCACATCGGTGTTGAGGGTGTGAGTGTGCGTGTGTGTGAGAGGTAAACGCGTGTTGGACGGCGGCCAGACATGCTTAGTGTTGCCTCCCATTACTGTCAGAGCAGTGGATTAGCTGCGTGAGAGCGGTGTTCATTCTCAAGGCACTGTGGAAATGAGACAAGACACTTGATCGTGTACTGACAGAGATGTTGTTACTCTCAGTGGTGTGTCCAGATATATGATGCACCAGCCTGTTTGGTGTTGGTACGTGTAAAATACTAAAATGGTTCAACCCTGTCACTTGGTGCTGCCTCAGAGCAAAGACTTTCCTGGTCGACCAGTAGTCATTAGCGTCAGCAATTAGAAATAATATTCATAATTAAGTTTTCATTAGTGTTTAATCACCTGAAAATAAGAATCATGTTCACCTCCACAGAGTGCACCATGTTTCTACAGTAGTTTAATACATATATAGTCCTGTGCTTTATGTTTAATGCAGGTGATATCCAGCAATAATGTGCATTACTATCAGATAATGACCAGTTATTATACCTGTAATCAAAAGCCCAGAATGGACACACTGTTAGCGGCCACCTTAGGGGATGGTGAGGTGATGGGTATTCACTTTGTTGCTATTTGGAACTCCACTCATAGATGCAATTAAATATGAATAGAAATATATGTGGTTTAAATAAGTATTTTTAGAGAAGATGGGAAATTGGTTTGAGTTTTGGAGCTGAGACAGAATGTTATATATAGCATTTTAACACTGATGTATTACATTATACCTTACGTTACATACATTTTACAAGATCAGAGCAATCAGATAACTAATAATGGGTTGCTTAGATGTCCAGATGATGAGCTGTGTTTGAGACCGATGGCTTTTATTCTTTTGCACTCACCGACCAATGAAAATGTTGTCTTGTTCGACTATTTCCACTGATGAAAGTATGGTGAACTATGACGAGGCAGCCCAGTGCAAGAAGCTGCAGTACTAAATACACCACCAGCCTTCCCCCCCTGACATGAGTCCTTAGTTGAAATCCTTCATTCGTTGATTAATGTGGTGATAAAATCCACAGCCATATTGCCATATTGTAAAAGCATGTAACTCAGGATGATAGTGTATGGTCCTGAAGGAGGGAGGGGTGTGACGCTGACCCTCATCATCTGCCAAAGCAAAACACTCAACCCCCTTTAAGGCAACCTGCTTAGAACAGCTTGACCGAGCATTTGTTGTTTTAGTGTCATGCTGCCAAGGCCTTTTTCATGGTATAGTAGACAATGCATTTTCATTACTGTATGTTGGAGAGAGTGTTTCTAATGATCCCTGACTGTACCCACATTACAATAACCACTCCAGATGGCCCCATATTGTGCATTAACATCTTTATACAGAATGCTGTAGCATGTTGTAGCAGCATCACAGAGATGAAGCCAAGCTCATTTTGTTTTTTAGGGGCCGCATACAGCCCCTGAAACAAAATGTTCTCTGTTTTAGAGTGAAAAAAGTCAAATTACATAATGAAAATGTTTCCATTTACAAATTATCCTTTTAAAAAATGTAAATGACATAAACAACCTGAAATTAAGAAAAAAATAATTGTAATATTGACACTATTATGCCTCAGCTTATTATTTACACATGTCCATTACAATTTATAGATTGTAGTGGGTCTATAAAGACACAAAACATTTAGAAACAGGCATAATACTGTTAAAATTGTACTACTCTGAAGACATTTCAACTTTTTTTTTTTACATTTGTTCAGGTCATTCACATTAATTGTGAAAGGATAGTTTTCATGTAATTTAACTTTTTTACACTAAAACAAAGAGGAAAAAATGTTGAGCCATCATTATTCCTAGGTTATTATGACAGTATTCTACTGGAGATCGATCTGGTCTGTATGTGGTCCCTGAACTAAAATGATTTTGATACCCTCAACTATTTATATCCCAGTGTAATTTTTTGCTCCTCGCAAATTCATCACTTGAATTGGATTGGACCCATTTGTCGGACCCATTTGGCCCACGGGTCATATGTTTGACACCCCTGATTAATGCATTATGTCTTCACAGGGTTAGTTATGATTTATTTATTTATTTTTTTGTAGTGGGGTTGTCTGAGGTACTTGGGGAAAGTCAGTATATTACCTATAGTAGAAGGTAGCCCCAATTTGGAGAAGCTGAAAAAAGCACAGACACAGAAACTACTGCAGTGGATATGGCTGGCAGCAAAACATATTTAAGCCTCCTAAAAATGAGGCAGTATCAAATTAAGTGTGTGCTATATTTTGTATATTTTCAGCACTCTAGCTTGCTGTCAGTGTGCCATTTCTAACAGGGAACTGCAGCCCTGGAGTGCTCTTCAAAACCATGAAGCTCCATAAACAAAACAGTCGTTTTACTTGGCAGAACATAGCAGTCGGTCTTCATCCACCTTGATTGGATTGTTTATGTAATTGGGCGACTTCTGTGTTTCTAATGGTTCAAATTAATCATTAAAACACAGACTGGCCTTTTTTTAAGGAGGCTAAATGACTGTATATTTTGCTGCTGCTCCAACACTATGTCCCCTTATCTCTTGTTTTGGCCTCTCCAAGCTATCAGTGTGTCATCGACTGTAGGTAATACACTGAGAGTGGATAAGCACCTCATACAACCCCACTTCAGATAACACCAACTGACTCTTGTGAATAGAACCATCAAAATACAACCCCCCCAAACACTTAGTTTGCAAAAAAAAAAAAAAAAAAAAAAGCAGGTTTTGATATAAATCCAGCATCGTTAATTACATAGAAGGACATATTCTCACATTTCTGTCTGTTCTGACCCGGCTCTGCTGCAGCATACTGTAACTGTGCAGTTGAAACTCTTACATAAGGCGTAAAAACATCAAGAGACTCTGGGAGACCTGGAGAAACTCTTCTGTATGTGTTGATGTCTGTGACGATCGACTGCTGTCCCGCTGAAAGCGCTGACGTCACAACCGCCCCCAGAGCCACTGATGCAGAGCAGTGGGATAAAGTGAGGGAAAGAAAGAGGCATCAGAAGCCGGGGGGGGGGGGGGGTATATACAGTATGTTGGCTGTGCGTTTGTTTGTTGTTGAGTCCAGGCTATGTACAGTATCTGTTTCTGAATGAATGCATCAGTATGTGGATGAAGAACTGTTAGAATTGGTGTTTACAAAGTATTATTTAACACTGCACCCAAGCACACCGAACCTGTTTTTAAAGTAGTGAAAGTGGCGGTAAGGGCTGTTTAATCTGCATGTAACTCTGTGTGTCCTGGTGAGTATTTGGTGACGTTTGTTGTCTGATCAGCTGACTCCGGAGCTTTTCCTATGACCTCACAGGGGCTCCATCATGGCTGTATGATCTGCGGCTAAGCTCTTAACTAGATTTGAACCGAAAACGTCATATTTGCATGGATGAAAAGCAGAAAGTGTGGTGTCTGAGTCTATTTCTGGATCAGTACTGTTTGGTGAGTGTAGTTGTGTTTTTGTGGCAATGTAAAACATCTGGTGCTTTCTAAATGCCTGTTTGTGAGTTGGAAGGTCAGACGTCAAAAGAGGACGTTGTGAGTGAAGAGGATCAGCCAGTTCAGTTCAGTTTTATAGAGGGAAGTTGAAAATTTGTATAACATGGCCAAACATGGCCAAAATATTAAATCACAATTTTTTTCAACCATTAATGATTTTAATTAATAGTTTTCTGGCTGTAAGAGCTGATGACAAAACAAGATTCAGGAATATTCTTTCTGTACTAAACTTATACAACTGGAGGAACATGTTCACAAGAAGCAAATGGGTTGCATTTAGAATTTTTGGTGCATGAGGAAGGTCTCCAGAGGAATGATCTTGATTTTGCACCGTAGGCATTTTTCAGATTCTCCAGAAAGCCAAACCATGGTAAATCAAATTAATTCAGTATGTTCCCCAGCCCTAAAACAAAGTGTACATTTTCTCAAGGACGTAGAGTCTATATGACTATGAAAACACCCTTTTCTCTCCATTCCTAACCCATGGGTGCTACTTATGTGTTCCCATAATACCTTTCTCAGGTGACCTCATCGCGTGAATGCGAGAGCAGCTCTGTAAATGATGTCATATTCCCGAAGGGAAATGTTAAGCATCACACACATTTTTGCCTGTTAAAAGCTGCAGTTTCTGAACACATTCATCTCCAGTTTAATTATTCACAAAAACAAGATTTGACTGCAGTTTTCAGCTAATTAATTTTACATTACTTAAGTCTTTTTTTTTTCCTGAATGGCTTTTGTTTTTGTTTTTTGTTATTACAGACCTATTTTTCCCTGAATAACAAAGGAAATAATGATGAAGCTATAATTTTTGGTAATGTCCCAGTCTTTATGAAAGGAAACACTCATGCTCCATGTTAGATGTTACAACAGGCAGCGCTTTGAGTTTGTTTGAAGCCAAACTCAGATCGAGATGAGATGGCAGGGTGGTCTTCACAAGCCTACTTTATTGGTATTTTAAGAAAAAAATGAAGAATAATGGAAATAAAGTGTCCACAATCCAGCTTTTGGGAAACGTCCTCATAAGCACTAGGACTAGAGAGTTATGAATTAGAGCTGTCACGATATTGAGATTTGAGTTGAAAATTGTCATACAAGTGATTGTGATTAGTGATATTGTCATTAATTCTGCAAACTTTAACCCATCATATAAAGACAGGGCATTTATCAATTTAGATTGAATGGAATATATTGCTTTCTTTTTGCTAATAAAATTGAACATGGCAGATATGACGTTCATGCAAGGTACAAAATCAAAATGGGCCATAATTTAAAAAGGTAAATAAGGTGAATATGATATAAATTAAACCGATCATTGGACCAAAATAAATGTATAATAACAAATAAATGATAGTAAAAAACGAACGGGAACAATGAGAGGACGTAAATGATCTGAATATAATACTAAATTAATTCAAATGATGTGACATATTGTTATGCAATTATTGTGACAGACTTGTAATTACAGTTCATGTATACTCAGGTGTAATCATGTATTAAAGAATATAACACTAACTGTTCATAACCGTATATTATAAGTCATCAGTGACTGCAGATTTGATGTCTAAGGCCCTGCTGGGTAAAAGAAAATCATAAAGAAACTCAAATAAAGCAAAAGTGAAACTAAATTGTAAAAAACTATGAAGGAACATATCTAAGGAAGAGTCTATCAGTCCCTTTACCGGCTCCATACTGAAACCTAATCCATGCGTACCACGCCTTTTATGTAAATCTGCTCCTTGCACATTACAGAGATACATCAAATTTTTACTCGGCCGTTAAATCTGGCTGCCTACAAGTTTTATCAGTCATGAGACGGGTGGGAGGAGATGGGGAGAAACATTAAAGCTTTTCTTTGATCAAGACGGTTGATGGCGACTCATCAGTGAAAAGTGAGCATTGCTATAAAGCACAGAATGAATCACTAACTCAATCACGCCCAGAGATGTCGTATTGATGATCCGTTTTTTTTTTCCCTCTTGGAGTTAAATATAGTGTATTACAGGGAGAAAATCGCAGCTGACACACTTGCGAATAAAGAGACCGTCTCTTGTGGGCTGCTCTCACTGATTTTCCTGACAGAACAAAAAAAGTGCTGCCTTCCTCTTTATACTCAAGTTGTTCATTTTCTCTTCATCCCTCGGTCTCGCTCTGCAATATCTGCTCAGTGCATTATTCATGGACTCGGTCGTCTCTGTCTCCGCTGAGGTTAATCATATTCCGATTATGTACCATTAAAGCACAGGGATACGTTTGAGTTCTCCACAAGGCCGTCACAGGAAGCATTTGTTTTTTGAGGTGTACATCTGTCCATTGTCACGAACATGAACACCTTGAGAAAATTCCTTTAGATTTGTCAAAAAATACTCATTTGGACCTCACATTTTCGCACATAACTTAATAATCCACCTGCCATTCATGACAGACGTACTGTATATAATCAGTGTTGTGCAAGTTACTTGGTTACTAGTTAATATTATTTAAAAGTAATTACTTATCTTACAATGTTAGTCACATATACGTTATTGTTACATTAGTGTCCTGTTTTTCTGTTGTAGATGTATTTTTTTGCTTTTTTTACATCATGGCCAGGAGACTACAGATGAAAACTAGCCTGTTGGCTAATTCTAGCTTTTTTAACCATGTGTAATCATGTGTTTTTATGAAATTGCATTGTCCCCTTTCAAATAAACTAAACTAAACTAAACTAAACTAAAATAAAATAAACTGTCTCAGAATTGTAATGCGTCACATGACTCCTGTATTACTTTTGAGTTCCATACAGACTCTCCTCATAAATGGTGCTCACACAGTAGAACAAACACATTTCTATATAAAATAATTAAACCTGTGGCCTTTGTGGGTTTTTTTCCAGAGCTTTGCATCCAAAAGGTTGAAGGTCAACACCTTTTCACACTTCCCCGACGTATACAATAGAGAAAATTCTCGTGATATTTAGTGATATTTGATAGGACTGAAGTATACAGGTATAACATTGTGTTACAGACTTGTATTACACAGTAAGATGAGATCCCTCCTATGTGACACAAATGGGAAACATCAAAATAAAAAGGCAGATTACAGTAAACACAGATGTCAGAGTTCAGGACATAGACGTTAGTGTACATTCATTTTTATTTCATGATGACAAACCTTTTTTTTTTGTTTTTCAAAGAGGATTCAGTCAGATGCAGTTTGTTCTTCTTACTTCCCTTCTGTCCTCATTAAGGAACCCTTCACTGGATTCACCACGTATCCAAGCTGATGTTTTCAGGTTAGAGACCGTCATGCATTTCTGCTGACACTGGAAACAAAATTAACTTCAACCTTTTCCTTAGATCGCGCTGTGACACGCTAATACATAGTGGTGCTCATTGTACTATAGATAGACATTAAAGTCATTTGATTTATTCGTCCTCGTTCTGTTTTTCGTAACATTTAGATTTCTTTCTTTTTTTAGGATTTCTTTCTCTACTCTCAAGGCTTTTAATTCCTCTTCATCTAAGACAAACAGACAGCTCTTTAATTGCTTTATTTTTTCCATTGAATAGGCTTTAGTAAGTTTATGGAGGTATATTGAGGTTCCTTTTTTAATCAAATCATGACATTTATTGATATATTGATAAGATTCACTGAAACGCGTTCCCTCTTTTCCATACCATTCCAACTTATTCCACACCCGTCATTCCTCACCTGTCCTCTCGTAGCCACTAAAGACTCTTTTTTTTTTTCCTATACACAACATAACCACGAGTCTCTATCCCCAGAACGAACTTCTCATTGTTTTTGCTGTTTGTGTGATGACCCTCCTTCTGTTTCTGTTTGTTCATATCATTAAAAGCCTCTGTTTTGACTCCGCTTTTACCTCTTTTACTTTACTATCTCTCTAATCTGTTCCCGTCTGGCCACTCCTTCTGCCGCTCCTTATAGGTTGCATAAGTCTATTACATCAGTTTAACCTTTTTTGTGTCTATAGGACGTGCCTAATCTATAGGTGTTTAAGAAACCAATGTTTTTTCAGAAAATAAACTTTCAATTCAAAGCCAAACCATTGACATTTCGGCCTCTGCCTCCTTTCTAAACAATCTGAGCGCTACTTTTGTCACTCACTATCTGGCTACACAAAGTAGAGTGCCAGTAGTGATAACATAATGCAAGATTTAGATAAGACGACTGACGCTAAAATCCAGTATTTACTTACTACTTTGGCCATAATAAGCTCCAATTGACCCCTCTGCACTGCAACGGCCTCACCATTACAGGAAAGTCAAACTGCGCCGGAGAATTTCAAGCATTAATATCATGATTTATTGCGAATTTGGAAATATTCTCTATCCCAGATCACATTTTGGTGTTGATTTCTTTTTGGTTCAACTTTTCTGCTGTTCAGATCTTAGCGAGGCATGATGGAGTCTGCGGTTGGTGCTATTGACTTGTGTTTCCAGTGAGAGGAAGTATGCAGAATATTGAATGAAGTGGCAGGACAATCGATCAGTGGGGGCGGTGATAATCCAGCCGACGGTCAGTCCGCCACTCCCCAAGACTCAATCTTAGAAGAACACAGTTATTATTGTTGGCACTGTGTTGATTAGTTCAGCCTGTGTGTTTTTTCCATTTCGAGAAAAGCATATGTTTTTTTCAATTTTGTCATATTGTTATTCTCTAAAGAAAATTTGCTTTTTTTAATGTAATTCCAATACAAATGAACTTGCTTCAATAATAACTGCTTCTATAAATTAAATACTGTATATTTTTCTTCATGCTGAGCTGTCTTGTTCTGCTTTGAGATACCATTCCATGTCTACATAGTCAAACATATGGTGAAAACAGCTAATTTTTCATAAATTGACTAGTTTTATGCAGAAAAATAACTACATTTTGAGTGATAAACAAAAAGTATTTACTTATGTTTCTCAAGATTTCCGTCCTTTATTGAGAGTCTTTGTGCATATTTTCACTTAAACACATAGTAAAATACAGTATATGATGTTAATACATAAATAATATAATATAACTATATAACAAAACAGTAGACACAGAAAACAGTATTTGAGAGACAAAATGGGGTTTGCAACTATAAGTACTGTGTTTTTGTCCTTTTTTGACTTTTCTGACCCAAACCACGTCTGTGTTGTCTCTTTTCTTATTTCCAACCCCTTGTTTTGTCTTTATCCCCTTCAGAATTACCTCAAGCTCACGTTTGTTTGTGTTGCCTTCATACACATTTCACATTTAATGCCAAGTGGCGTCCAAATGACAAAAAATATTGGCAACAAAATTAGCTGCATTAACTCAACAATGAAGCATGAAATTAATTTCGATAATAGAGTAATTGTTCGGTCTGTTAAATGTCAGAAAAATGGTGCAGTAGTGTTTCCCAAAGCCCAAGAGGACTTCCTCAAGTGTCTTGTTTTTGGCCTTAATCCAATGATTTTCAGTTTACTGTGAATGGAAAAATTTACGATTAATCAGTTAAAACTCTTTAAGACATAGAACTGTTTTAATAATGACTACAAAATGCGTTTTCTTTACATTCAACCTTTCCTAAGTTATTTATCACCATTTATTATAAAAATTCTATGCATTTAGCAGTGAAAATGATCAAGCCTTGGAATAAGTTCAAAGGTTGTAATATCAGAATAGAGAAAACTGTTGAAAAAGTCAATATACCATTAACTGAACATAACACAACTGTCTACAACCACTGTCATTTATCAAACTACATGGGTTTTACTGATGAATCCATGTTCAAAAGATGAGGCTGTTTCCATGTTCACTACAAAGCCCCAAATGTCTCTTATCTGTTGACCATGAAAAGCTGAGAATCTACATTATACCTCATTTATATAAACATAGTGAAAGGATTAAGGCTTCACAAATTATTAAATATTTAGATCAGCCCATGCTTTTGATAACTGACTGCTGTTTAGGTCTCTGAGGGTTAATCACAATAATGATCATTACTTTATTAGTCGATATCGAATTGATTAATTATTGCAGTTATAATTGCGAAAGAAACAAATTCAGGCTTGTCAGTTACTGTTATTTAAATCTGTTTCCACCTAGAGGCAAAAAGGAAGTGAGTGTTTACTACTACGGCATGAACTTAAACACTACGGTTCACAGTTTCACCTAAACATCCAGATGAATGACTACTCAGGTTTACGGAAGGAATCTTTTCTATCTTGTTAGTATTTTACTCACCTGTGCCATTTGATATGACGCCGTGCTTTGGTTGATTCATGCAGGTCTGTGCCAGAGCCACCCACTCTCCTGCTCTCTCACACACCAACACAAAGCTGACAGGCCTCGCCATGAGTCAGTGTGATTAATAGTACCAGGGGTGAATGTTTATCTTACAGCTCTATAGTACAGGAAGACTTACACATACAAGCCTACACAGTCACACGAGGTAACTACACTGCAAAATGCAGGCACAATTTATAGCACAAAGCCCGCAAGGAGATGATGTATGGTCATAATGACTCCACATGGGCCTCTGGATGCCTTTATATCTGTTCTTCGCATTCATACAAACACAAAACACACCATTAACTCTTGTCTGCTTTCATGAAAGGAGGTTAGCTTTTTTATAATCCTCCCACATTGTAAAACCCTTCACAGCACAGTTGCTTAGATGTTAATTTCTCTTGTTTGTCCTCCCCCAGGTTTCCCCTCCTCTCACCTCACTGACCCATGAAAGAAGCCATGCCGGTCCTCACAGCAGGAGCGGGTGAGTCCAGTTGGCACAGATGCTCTGATTTCTACAACATGTAGCTCCTCAACACATACGGCCCGTACAGCTCGAAGCTAACTGCGCCCCATCTGTTCATGTTCACGTGCACGGCTTATCCACGTCCTGTCTCTTTTTCTTGTAGGGCTACACGAGACGTTGGCCCTGCTGACCTCTCAGCTGCGCCCTGATGCCAATCATAAAGAGGACATGGTGTTCCTCAAAGATGTCTTCAGCGAGAGGAGCCTGGGATATCTCATGAAGGTTAGGGACTATTCAGCAATACTTGAAAGAGGAACAGTGGATTTGATGTTGGATGTAACTATGTACTTTTACTCAAATATTGTACACATTTGAGGTAATTGTACTTCAGTATTTCTAGTTTATTCATCTTTATACCAAACAAGGCATCCCCAAATGTGTTGAATATTTGTGATAAACTGAAGGATTAAGTGTTCTTCAATGAGCTCAAGGATTTGTCTTTTTTCTTAAGTTAAATAAACTCTACAAAACCTCCTGGATTAGTTGGGAAATATCACAAAACGTAAAGTCAGGGCTTTTTTGTCTGAGCTCGTGAAAAGTCGACTTTATGGAGGTTCTCACAGGACAGTGACACTACAAACATATGATTTTCATATGATGCAGCAGTAAATGCAACATGTGCATTAACTAAGCAATAAAATTAATCCAACGCATCATATACACACTGTTCACTGTTCACATTTCTTTGCACAACATGCATATACTTTGCTGATACTTCTTATATAGTTTTAATATGGAACATTTTCTTGTACTGCAGTATTGCACCCGACACTATTAGTATTTAAGTAAAGGATCCAATTAAATGTTGTACCACTGAAGTAGTGCTGCAGCTTTCGACAATAAAATCTGAGAAAATAGTTTACAATGTTCGTATTTTTTCATAAAGAACTAGATAATAAGTGATATAGTGGCACTGAAATTGGTTGATCAAATCAGAAATGTACAGATTGAATAAATTTTGCTTTAAATGCTTATTTTCAACTGCACGACTGTAAACTTTTTGTTAAATATTGCACTCTGTATCTGAGTATTCTAATAAACTGAATATGTTTGTGTTGAAGATTCACGAGAAGCTCAGACAGTACGAGAGACAGAGTCCAACACCTGTCCTGCACAGCGCGTCTTCTCTGGCCGAGGACGTAAGTTCATCACACACCCACAAACACACACACAAACACTAAATTGCTTTTTCCCACTCGGGCACAGCAGTTGGTCACAATGAATAAGCTCTGACAGAGAAGCAATGCAGGTATCAAAAGTGAATTTTAATGTTCTCAAAGTGCTGAATCATCCCGATGTTCATCTAATGAAACTCCATATCCTGCTGCTTTCTCGCTCTCACCAGTTATCAGGGAGGAAACTGCTGACTTTAGCTTCTCACTACTTATCATTCCCAGTGTGCATGTCTGCGTATGTCTCTGCACTTATAATACCGTAAAGTCCAGGGTACTTTAGAAGTATCCACATGCACTGGTTTATATCAGGTCACGGCTCGTGGTTCATGTGTGTTGCGGTTGTCAGGTGGCAGAAGAGCTGCAGAGTGGACCGATGAGCACGGAAGAGAAGGAGCTTCTGCACCTGCTGACCTCGCCGCATCTTAAGGTAAACCATCCGTCGCTTTAAAGGCTTTTACACAAATACAGACAGAAATGGCTTGTATGCATCCGTGCAGACATTTTCCAGTCCTGACGTTGCACGGTAGATTCTCCGAGGCGGCTCTTTGCACGCTCCAGCAGCTGAACGCCTGTTTTCTTTTCCGTCAGGCCGTTCTCTCGGTGCACGACACCGTGGCTCAGAAGAACTTCGACCCTGTTCTGCCTCCACTGCCAGATGACTTTGAGGACGAACTGGAGGAGGAGTCGGTGAAGATTGTCAGGCTGGTGAAGAACAAGGAGCCTCTGGTGAGTTGGACTGAGAGATGAGAGTGGATGTGAAACTATAAAAACCTGAAAGGAGACGAGGGACGGAATGATGTGAGACCTTTGTCCTCTTTAGTTAATGATCCTTTTCCTCTGTTTGTCCTCCAGGGAGCCACCATCAGGCGTGATGAAGCCACCGGGGCCGTGACCGTGGCTCGGATCATGAGGGGGGGCGCAGCTGACCGAAGTGGTAAAGTATCTGTAATGGGTCTTTTAACGGTGTGTGTGATGAAAGATGTGTTAAATCCTAAATTTGATCTTCCCTCCACTATCTTGTAAACCTCTTTGATGACTTCTCGAAGCTGCAGTCCTTGATGGTTTGGACCAATAATTCCACAATTACCTTTCAGCATGTTGTAATGCAAGTGGGCCTAGTGGAAATAAGGTATCTATTTTCAGTAGGACATGTAAATCTACCCTATGATGGGAGGTTTTGGATACTCACAGGTGTTTCCCGACAGGTAGGAAGGTTTAATTCGTGACTGACAGCTTTTCACTTTCAGTCAAACGTTACTCCTGATTTTCAACTCAGTGGCTCCACACAGAAACTTGGAAAACTTCACTTTTCCACAGTGAAATGGTGTCAGGCCATCTATATTTATATGCAGTTTCTTGGTTTGGACTGAGAGCAGACAGCTGCAGAGTGAAAGTGTGTATTATCAAATTCTAGTATTTTTCCTCCTTCAGCTTTAACTCTTTGTGTTCAGTTAAACAATTTTAATGAAAAGAAGAGAACACAATAAAGTGTAATTGAAATGTTTTCAACAGCCATAAGGCTATAATCATTGTAGTTCCATGTTTTCTCCCTACAATGTTTACTTTTGGTCTTTTCGTGTCCGAGGTAGATGTTTCATACACATCGAAATCTGAAGTGAAATAGAAAGTCATCATCTCTAAATATAAGAAGCAGCTCCCTCGATGCTTTTGACAAACTGTCACAAACGAGCAGTGAAACCCGAGTGTCCTCAGACTACCTCGTATAGTCCACGACAACATAGACGCTTCACAGCAGCAGGAAGATGAGAAAGAGAGGGATGGTGTGGTTACTGCTGTCTGAAACCCAAAGCTCTCCTCCAGTCAAAACAGAGTCCCCAGAGAGTCAATCACACATGATGGGGAGTCAGCACCTTTCGTGGACGTTACCATGGAGACATTAGCCACATTCAGGTGCGGGGTTGACTGCATTATTTGGCATTAGAAACACACGCTGTGAGAAAGTAAACCAATCTGTGTTCATGTCCATGAATCATTAATGTCTTCCTCCGTTTTCCTGCTGTGTCAAGTGATGGGATCAGCTCTCATCGATGTGGAGACAGAGGCTGCGTTTCTGAATTACCCTCAGGCCTCTGTTTTTGTCTTCTGAGTGCATACGTTATATATGTATACAATCAGACAATAACATGTAAGCTATGTGCTGCTGCGTCCTGAGGGAAAAGCATATTGATCCCATGTCTGGCAGCCTTTGGTTTCATTGTTATGGCTGCGGCTAAAAGGGATCACATCGAAAAGAGGCTGTGGATCAGTGAATCTGACAACAATACCGATGTGAAGATACAACTGATAAACCCCAAGGCCCACGCGGCTCTGTGAAGCCTCTATTGTCAGTGAAGTGTCTCAGTCTGTGTCCTTATGCTGTGTTGCAGGTTTGGTCCACGTGGGAGACGAACTCAGGGAGGTCAATGGAGTCTCCGTGATCCACAAGAGGCCTGATGAGATCAGTCAGCTCCTGGTAAGACAGACTCGTAATAACAAATGGAAACACTGTACACAAACCACAAGGAACCTGAATGTCAATGTCCAGTATCATTTATTTAACCCTTTAAGCACCAAAGTTGCAATCTTGTGACAATCAATATAACTGGATGAAACAGACCATAGCTCCAGATAGAGTTGCCAAATCTTGTTACTACTTCCCCACCAATAAATGGCGGACGTGTGCCTCTTTAGTCCTAACACCATTTCAGGACATGTTTCTTTTCAAAGTGAAGAAGAAAATGTAGTTTGAAAGGCGTGGTCCTGAGGCGGTTTAGTAAGTAAATAAAGTTTTGAAACCTTGAAATTAAAATTGAATGTTTAAAAAAAAAAAAAAAACTCCTTAAACTGAACTCTAATAATTCTATCATGGAGAGTAGTCTGACTAGAACTCTGCCAGGTTTGTTAATGGCTGCTAAAATGCACCTTGCTACAATATCTTTAACCAAAAAAAAACATGCTATGAGTAGTTTTGAGTCCATGTTGCCTACAGAAGGAAAACTCAGAATGTGTCAAAACTTACATGCCAGATTCTTTAGCAAAAATATGTATGTTCTAAATCACAGGTGTGTAACTGGTCCACCAAAGGGTCCAATCCAGCCCATGGGATGAATTTGTGAAATGGAAAAATTACACTGAACATATTAACAGCCAATGATGTAAAAATCCTTCTACTTCAGGTTCCACATACAGACTAATCCGATCACAAGTGGGTCAGACCAGTAAAATACTATCAGAATTACCTATAAGTAATGACCACTCCAAATTTTGCTCTGTTTTAGTGTAAAAAAATAAAATTACCTCAAAATATTTACATTTACAAGCTATCCTTTCACAAAAAATGCGAACTTTATAGATGTAAACACTTTCATAATGTAATTTTCCTTTTTTCAATGTTATTATTTCACTGGTCAGATCATTGGGCTGTATGTGGCCCTTGAACTAAAATGAGTTTGACACCCCTGCTCTAGGTAGAAGAATTCACCGAAAGCCCAATAATACTACAACTTTCTTGTCCATAATGAGTTTTTGTAAATATCTGATAAATATACAGATACAGGATGAAAACCCGCTCAACAAATGCAAGTCATGGGATTTAATTTTGTAGCCTGACTTACATTATGTACATTCTACATATTTTGGTCGACATTTCTGATCCGTACACAGTTTCAGTTCAACTATATTAGTCATTTATTTGAGACTGAATCCTTCCCCCTGCTTCTTCTGTCTATTTGCGATCTAGTCCCAGTCCCAGGGCTCCATCACTCTAAAGATAATCCCTGCCATTAAAGAGGAGGACCGACTGAAGGAGAGCAAGGTGAGAATAAGTGCCCAGAAAGAACTGTAATCAAGTAGTCCTTCAGTGTACTTGGATTTTTGTGTAATGCTGTGTCTTTGTAATTTTCTTTATGATGCCTTTTTCTTCACCAGTGTCTGTTTTTTCAAAGTGTGTCGTAATTCCAACTCTTGCCAACCCAAACATTTTTCCCATTTTTTTTCTTTAATGGAAAATGTTCATTGTAAACCACAAACTATCAAGTAACTCTTAGCTTTTTTCCAAATCAAAAATAAATTTATTCATTTCAAACCAGTTCGTGGAAACACATGTAGTCTGACATTTTAAATGATCCTTTAAATACATTCGACATTATGGAAACATGGCCACGGAGGACAATTCTTTTTAAAATTTTGTTATTCAGCCTTTTCTAATGCGATACAAAATTTACATAACAAATGGCACTTACAAAAACTAACTCAGATGTTCTGTTTATGATGAGACATGACTTTGACAATAATGTACAATTCAGGAATAAAGTAATCAAAAACATAGCTAAAACCAATCGTATCTACAATTAAGTGCACCTCCAGGGAATCACATGATACAAAACTGAATCATTTGTCACTCATAGATGTCTCAAAATGTAGAGCTTCAGGTGCACAGATTTTTCTACGAATCAAATCCAACTGAAAATGAACGGCTGCATTTCCCATTTTATCTTATATGTTCGTGCTAAGTCAACACTGGCAGCAGGAGACGAACAGTCACTCATGCTCAGTTTAGCAGTCTGGCGCCACTTCCACTGCCAAGAGACTTTATTTCCGTAGTGTCTTCTTCACTCTTGTTGAAAAACTTAACTTGGCTGGTTGAAGTATCACGCCAGAGATTTGGAGGAGAAATATTGCATATACAGCGCTGTGCAGCTTTGTTGTTTTTGCAGAGTTTTAGTGCATGCATGTTTATTTATTAGTGTCCTCATTAAGGAGAAAATACAGGAAATATGTGCACAGTTTTAAAATACAAGACTTTTTTTAAAAACTAAATAGCTTATGGTCATTGTTTAGTGTGAACTCTATTTGGCTTTAGTAGAAGTCTAGATTTTCTTTACACTTAGGCTGTCCAGATGATCCCATATAGCTACCATAATATTATATTTTTCTGAACTGTATTGTTTTTTTAGTGCTATTTATATTTTCCATTGTATACAGATACTTAGAAATGCATGTGTATCATCATTATAACTTTGCTAAAACTTTGCTTGGACGTTCACAGAGCGCTGAAAGTCATAACAGAGTCTTGCGCTGGGTAATTATTGAAAGTTACTGCATTTAGTATAAAACTTTATAATTTTCTGATTAGTAAAAAGGATTTAAGTGAAAAACAGCTGTGATTTTTCATCATTAAAATTTCCAGGAGTGGTTGGAAAGATCTGAGTAGAAATACATTTTCTGATGTGGGAATCCACAGTCAACACTCTCCATTCTATTTGACAATTAATTAAAATGATATGTGTGGACTGATTCTAATTACTAACGTTAAATCTGTTTGCACGAGACTAGCATAACTGATGATGTGTAGGAAATTAACCCCACCACATCTGTGTTTCATACAGCGCATTTACACGGAATAAACAAAGTCTGTTTTTTACTCTAATTTACTGCCGTTATTCCCTTGTTCTGATGTTAAGGGCAGGTTCAGTACTTACAGATAACTGTCATTCATGTCATCCATCTCATCTTTTGAGATGAAGTTTGCTCTTTTGGTCAATGTTAATGTTATATTCCGACATGATTACCCTGAATTTTCATCTAAAACACTTTTGAACTTTCACTTATCATCACCAGCACAGCCTCCATAGTCCTTGACTTATGTAAAGGCACAAATCCCACTAAAGCCTTGAGATGTGGATTTACCCTGGGCTAATATTGAACTTGCTGAAATAGTAGTTCTGTGGGTCATTTGCGGTGGTATTTTTACTTTACACATACAGACATGGCAGATTTGGACGAGATTAAGATCACAGATGACCTCTGCAATTATTGCAAATTACCAATTACCAGAGGGATAGGGTTTAAGCAGCACAAGGTGATAAAAATATCATATATTTGACATTAAATTGTACATCTACAGAAGGAAAGAAAATGATCATCATAGTAAGATTCAAAGATCATTTCTTGTCACTAGATGCACAAGACAAACAGAGAACTGAGATGCATTTTTTTCTCTCACTGTGCTATTAAATGCCATACAATTTATAAAAAAAAAAAAAAAAAAAAAAAAAAAAAGAGTAAAAAATTGAAGAAAAAAAAAATAATATAAAAGAGAATATAAAATATAAAAATCTAGCACTGGTGGTGCAGTACACTAACAGTAATGAGGTGAGGAGGTGAATAATGGAACAAAACAGCAGTGGATACGACAATAGTGCAATGGGTTAAAGATACAATACAATAATTATCAAACATCTGTTGCCATGGGTTTAATGCTGTGCGCATGACCTTTACATAGCAGCTCGTGTGTAAATGTAACTGTATCGGAGTGTGGACGTTCACTTATCATAGCTGACAAAGCTGAAAACCAGTAGATCTCAGTCACCGTCTGATCATTAGGTGAATCTCTGACCTTTTTTTTTTTCACCATAATTACCATCGAGCATCATCAATATATTCCTCTCTTCCACCTGTATGTTAGGTCTACATGAGAGCCTTGTTCGACTACATCCCCTTAGAAGACAAAGCCACACCTTGTCAAGAGGCGGGACTTCCCTTCAAGCGGGGAGACATCCTGCAGGTCGTGACCCAGGACGACCACACGTGGTGGCAGGCGAAGCGCGTGGGCGACAGCAACCTGCGCGCCGGACTCATCCCATCCAAACAGTTCCAGGAAAGGTGAGTATTAGAGGTGGGGGTGGGGTTACATGGTGTATGTGCAGATTTCGGTTTGGATTAAATAATAAACCTGTGGTGTGAAATAACCGGACCTAGGGCTGAACGGTTCATCCACACGCTGCTCATATGTGTTTTATCCCAACGCTTGTAATCTTTTAAATCCATGTTCGTGTGTTCCAGTTTGAAGGGTCAAATATGATTAGATGGAGCATCAGGGCAAAAAAAAAAAAAAAATCAAAACGCAGCCTTGAATGGGCGCGCGCTGATACTGCAAGTGTCATAATCCTGCGGTAAGATGATCTCAGCAGGCCACGACATCCACGCCAAACACCGCAGCGTCTGTCGATTCATGACAACAGCCTGGATGTAAAGACACAGGTCAAACTGTAGGAGTAAGCAAATGTCATGATGCTTAAATTGGGTCGTATTAGGTTGAATAAACATTTAGGATTAAATCAAGACGATCATATTTTGGGTTTCTGCCAGAGTTATTGAAGAGTTGAAATTTTTTATTGTCAATTTTCATTAGTTTTATGAGTATTTATAGTTTAGTTTTAATGTTGCTTTTATTAGACTTAGAGATAGAGGCTTCAGGTATTATGAGGGAAACCTTAATTTTATAGGAGATGAAAAAGAAAGGATGAAAGCATGATGAACAAAGACCAATACCATTACCGGAAAAGAAAACCTCATATCTGAATAATGCACTTAGTTGAGAAAACCCCCAAAATTTCCTCCTTTCTTGCAGAATGTTATGTGATAATGAGATAAAAATAAATAGTACACTGTTTTTGGACTGTATTAGCATCCTGCAGGAAAACAAGATATTTTGAATTTGCTCAAGGTTTTGTTCTTCAGCCACTGATTAGTTATTATTAAATTTTCCATATTTTTAAAGCTTTTTTATTTCTGTTCATCGTGGGGAAAATGAGAAAAAGTTGATTTTACTTGCAATTCTGTTTTTGATTGTATTGCTTCACTATAGTTTTTATTCATTCTTTAGAAAACTCTAAAAGCAGAGGTAAATTTTTATGCACCAGTGAAACTAACCAGACACTCCATGTTTCAATCCAACTTTATTTATAAAGCATTTTAAAAACAACACCAAAGTGGCCCAAGTGCTGTACACAGATAAAGCAGATCAAATGTTCCCTTTGTCTCTCATGTTAAAATCTTCTTACACCTCTGTGATGTTCCCTCCTCACTGTTTATTTCTAAACTGTCCATTCTCTTCCCGCCTTCATCCTCTTCTGCTCTTTGTTCTGCTGCTCATTCCTCCAGGCGACTGGCCTACAGGATGAAAATGGGCACACTCCCGAATCCAAAATCCCCTAAAAAGCCTGCCTGTAAGTTCCCGCTTCCCAGGATTCCACTGCATTTGTCAGAATTATTTCATTCTTGCAGTTTTGTAGCTGCAGGATCTTCCAGTTCTGCTTTGGCTGTAGATGTACTCAGTGTCATCACAGGACAGTAATTCCTCTGGATAAACGCAGCCGTGTATTCATTGACATTTATTGACCTTTTTTTTGTCGGTAATTGGCATTCTCGGAGGCATTAGTATTCATTGTCCGTGCTCTCCACACTGCTATGTAGACATGTTTTTAAAAGGAAAGGCAGAGAGAGAGGGATCGCATATGAATTAATCTCTTTCATGTTTGGTCCATCTGGCCAGTGAGCGGGCTGCGAGTTCAGCTTAAGTAGATCCACGCCGTGTTAGAGCGCAAAAACAAAGCCCCCACAGTACATTACACCGCCCACTTTCTCACTTGATACTACAGAGGTGGTATGTAAACACACAGGTGAGCGGGTAATGTGAGTGGAGGCTCTTCGTTGCGTATAAGCTGCAGGCGATCCGATTAGGTCTGAGCCACGGGGAGACGACAAGAGCTTAGCAATATGGCCGCCACACCCCTACTGCATCGAGGCCTGAGGGGACTCTTCTTCCTCGGCTCCTCTCCACGCTCCTCGGATTAACCCATAAAGACCCAGCACTACTTTTACGTCAGTTCCCAAATGAAATGTCCTGTATATCTAACCTTTCTTAAGTGATTTATCACCATTTATTTATAATATTATCCTCTGTATTTTGTATTTTATCAGTATAAAGCAGATATTTTCCTGTATTTAACCCATAAAGACCCAAATATCCACTGGCAACCAAAATCATCTACTGATCTAAACTGTTTAATATCTGTTGATCCACTAATTCTATCAACACGTGTAAATAATTGGTGTAAAATACAGTTTGTCATCTTTTTATGGTCATCAGATATGATCCATTTGGACGTTCAGAGGCTCTGTAATGAACGTGGAAACACTGTCATCTTCTACAACATTGATTCACCAGTAAAACCCATGGAGTTTGATCAATGACAGTGGATGGACACACTGGGTTTATGTTCAATTAATGATATATTTTACTAAAAAAGTCACATTTTCTTCCGTTTTCTCTGTTTTTTATGTAATAACCCTCAACTTTAATCTGAGCTTTTATGAACATCGACATGATCAGTGAATTAAATATCGGAAAATACCCAATTTTCACTTAAGGATACAAAATATAGGGCATAATATTAGAAAACAAATAGAAAAAAAGGTTAAAAATAAAGAAAAATTTATTTGGGAACCACCACAAAAGTAGTGTCATTGATTCAACTCCATGGGTTTTACTGGTGAATCAATGTTGTAGAAGATGACGGTGTTTCCACGGTAACTACAGAGCCTCTGAACGTCGAAATGGGTCATATCTGATGACAATGAAAAGACCACAAACTGTATTTTACACCAATTATTTACATGTATTGATAGGACTAGTGGATCACCAGGTATTAAACAGTTTAGATCAGTAGATGGTTTTGGTCGGTGGTGGATGTTTGGGTCTTTAAGGGTTAATGTCCCTAAAACCCAGCAGGGGTCTTTATGCACGGATTCCCCCCTTGTATCACCAGTGATGTCATTGTGACGACAGCAGTAAAGCTGTTCAAATTTAGAACCTACAGCACAAATCTGCATCTACATTTTCGTTCCTCTTTTCTGTCTGCTTTGAAATGACCTGCCCCTGTACCTACTCTAATGTTTCCACTTTGTCTTTCCCTGTTGCATACTCTATCAGACGACCAAGGATGTGATAAAGGTGGGTACATGTGCGGCTGTAAACATGAATTATTCAGCCTGCACACAAACATCCGCACACAAAATACACAAAGAGACCATGTTAACCCCCAAGCCTGAAGTCTGTGTGTGTGTGTGTGTGTGTGTGTGTGTGTGTGTGTGTGGAGAGTTTGCATGTGTGCTATGGTGAGGTTTTGGGATTTCTCCTGCTTCCAGCTTAATTCCTCCCCTCCTGCTTTCAGTGTGTCAGAGCAGAATAGAGAGTCTTTGCCTGGTTTGTGTGTGTGTGTGCGTGTGTGTGTGTGTGTGTGTGTGTGTTTATGTGTGTGTGTGTGGGACCAGGTGATGTGAAGGCACAACAGCATCCCAGGAGACTTGAATCCAGCCAGGCAGAGGTTGTTAAAGATAACAATAGCTCCTCTTTTCTTCTGCGTCATCCTCAGTCCTTATTATCTTTTGTTCTGTTTATTCCTCCTCGTCTTTCTCTCTCTGCTGCTCTATTATCTGTTGTTTTGTTTCCTGTCGGGGCCATTTGTACCAAACTGGTCAAGCCGTTGTCCCATGACCCAAAAACACATTTCAGTATGGAAATCTTCGAAGTTCACCAAGATCCTTCTATTATGTATTGAAATCCAAAGCAATATTTGAGATATAAATAAGCTTAGTACATATAAAATCATGCATTAACAGGATACTTTCACTGGACGTGGCTGTCCCAAGCTGTATGCATCAAAATTTCAACTTTAAATAAGGATATTGAAATACCTGGCACATATTTTTTCTATTGTTAATCACCTTTTATTATCTTAGGGTCTGGGCTAAGTTACATTTGACCCACATTTTAACTGAATTACTATAGGTCATGTTTTATTCACATATTAAAAACAGAAGCTGTACCATATTCCCTTACATGTGTACATTTTGGCTTCACATTTCATCTGTTATAACCCTGTAATGCACTCTTTTTTTTAATGTAGGGTTACATAAAAAGAGTGGACAGTAAAAGGCCAAACAACCTTAAAAGTGAAGTTTAAAAAATAGCTCTATATTAAAGGCTTTATGTAAAAATGTTGACTACTGACATATTTAAAACATGGGGAGCAGTAGGTCCCATCATTTTGAAGGACTGTCACTACCGAACACACATTTTCTCTTATTAAGCACATTTTTTGGGGAGTTACTGCTGAAAATGTAGTTTTCGGTGGGTGGGAGGGAGGGTCGCTCGGTTCTGTTTCAATAGGTAAGCGAAATATCTTTGTAAACATGTAAGATTTGTGTACTTAAGTGTTTTGTAAATGTGTTTTTTTTTGGTTGTGTGATGACAGCTTGCACCAGTTAGGCGTCCCATTGTGAAGATGTTTTAGAATTCCAAATATCTCTATGTGTGAAAGCATTATTGTGTTTGTTGTGTAATTGTGGGTGTGTAGGCTAATGTGCGAGGCAGGTGGTAGCTTAGCATTGCCTTTCGGGGGAGGTGAGGCTTGTTTACATCGTGTTCCGGTCACCTCCAGATGAAGTAGAGCCTCTCTCCCCTCTCTTCTCCTCCTCTCTTCTCTCATAATGTTAAACCTCATCAAGCCTTCGTTAGTATTTGTTGCCTCCAACAGCGTTCCTTCATTAAGTCTTGGCAGCCTGTCCACTCTCGCCTCCCGCTGTCTGCCTGCCTGCTGCCTGTCGGCCCCGCCTGTCCTCTCCGACGCCCCAGGCCCACCCACGCCCCCTCCC
>JAPQRQ010000027.1:16238707-16252277 GCA_037367365.1 Apogon talboti
CCCGTGTCTCTGTGATGTACGGTTCCAGAGATAGAGCCCCCAAAATAGTCATTTCCGGCCGTATCTCCGGAACCGTGAGTCACATGGAAACGGGGACGCCGCACCTGCACAGCGCGCCCCTGAAATAGGGGGGGTAGGTCAAGGTTTCGTCTCTCTACGACCTTCCGTTGCACCAACCCTAACCCTAGCCCTAATCCTTAACCCAAACCCTATTTTTCTATAGGCAAACTTTCACCTGGGATATCTCCGGAACCCAACGTCGGAGAGACTTGGAACCCACACGCATCAGCCATAATTTGTGGTGGCCGAACGCGCCAGTCTTGGTCCCGTGTCTCTGCGACGTACGGTTCCGGAGATAGAGCCCCCAAAATGGTGATTTCTGGCCGTATCTCCGGAACCGTGAGTCGTACGGAAACGGGGACACCGCACCTGCGCAGCGCGCCCCTTAAATAGGGGGGGTAGGTCAAGGTTCCGTGTCTCTACGACCTTCCGTTGCCCTAATCCTAACCCTAGCCCCATCCCTTAACCCTGAACCCAAGCCCTATCTTTCTAATGGTAAACTTGGACCCGGGATATCTCCGGAACCCAACGTCAGAGAGACTTGGAACCGACACGCATCTGCCATAATTTGTGGTGGCCGAACGCTCCACTCTTGGTCCCGTGTCTCTGCGACGTACGGTTCCAGAGATAGAGCCCCCAAAATAGTCATTTCCGGCCGTATCTCCGGAACCGGGAGTCGCACGGAAACGAGGACGCCGCACCTGCGCAGCGCGCCCCTGAAATAGGGGGGGTAGGTCAAGGTTCCGTGTCTCTACGACCTTCCGTTGCCCTAACCCTAACCCTAGCCCCAGCCCTTAAACCTGAACCCAAGCCCTATCTTTCTAATGGTAAACTTGGACCCGGGATATCTCCGGAACCCAACGTCGGAGAGACTTGGAACCATCACGCATCAGCCATAATTTGGGGTGGCCGAACGCGCCAGTCTTGGTCCCTTGTCTCTACGATTTTTGGTTCCAGAGATACAGCCCCCAAATGGTCATTTCCAGCCATATCTCCAGAACCGAAAATTGCACAGCTGTGCAGCGTGCCCCTGAAATTGGGGAAGCAGGTCAAGGTTTTCTTTTCTCTGAGCTTCTGTAGCACTAACCCTACCCCTAACCATACCCCCTACTAACCCTAACTAACTTTGACCCCTAACCCTTCCCCTAACCTCCCAACCCTAACCCTTCACCTAACACTAACCCTAACCTTAACCCTAACCCTAACCTTACCTCTAACCCTAATGTAAACCATAATTTAACCATAATTTAGAATCAAATTGGGATGATGTTTGGCAGAAATCACTCATCCTACAGTCAATCTCATTGCATGATAACACAAAGTTATTATTTAATTTATTACTTAATTTTTAGAAACTTATGCCAAAAACCTTAGGTCTTTAGACTGGAGTTAGAGTTACCGAGGAGACAGAGAGTGGTCTATTTCACATGTACTACCCCTCCCCACTAGATGGCACAAGCAGAACGTGAGACAAACCCTGTGGAGTGAAGCTGCACTTGGCAGGAGACAGCATTAAAGATGTTTTCATCCTAAAATTGTTTCCTGATGATATTGTTTCAAGGCACTGGGAGACATGTCACACGCACTCACTTGTGTCTTGAGATATGAGATGAAATATAAAGTGAGTAAATACATATTTCTCAGGAGTAATTCTGATAAAGGCCTCATGTTATTGAATCAAACTCAGCATCTGGTCATGATAAGTTGTCATAGTGGTCTGCTCTCAACCAGCAGCCGATCTAATCGAATCTGTGCCGCCTCTTAGGTACTGTACAGTGTGAAGGCCACATAGTAATCTCCCCAGATGACTTTCTTCATAATGTAACTTACACCAAGTAGATTTCTTTGTGATGGATGAGCCACAGAACAAATGATTGCAATTGTAGAGGCTCCTTCTCTAAAGGTTTCCCTCACGTCCTCGGTCTCATTGCTTTGGCCCAGAGCTCTCCACAGGAGGGTTATCTATCACTGTTTCGCGCGCGCGCACACACACACACACACACACACACACACACACACACACACACACACACACACACACACACACACACACACAAACACATACACACAAACACAAAAAACACAATCCAGATATTCTCCAAAGTGAACGCTCTAATTCCCCATCCCTTCCCACTATTATTACTGTGATTATTTTAGGGATTTGTGGCTTCTTTCATTATTAATTTCTCAATTTTAATTTAAATCATCATTTTAATTCCATGTAGGTTTTTTTGTTTGCACCAGAAAGTTTTTAAATTAGATTCTGTTTGTTAGTCTGAAATGACTGTCTAACAATGTGCAAGCACCTCATGTTATGAACACACACAATAGACAGAGATGTAAGGATATTTTTGAAAAGCCTTGATGTAAAACTAATGTCCATTGTCATTTCCCTGAAGTGAAAAGATATCTTCTCATATCTTCTCATCAAAATCTGTTATTCAAGTTAATTACATTAGGAAAAATCATATATAGTCACTTATCGCATAACCATATAATGTGAGTGATTCAATCTGGCACGTACAATTCAGTATTTTTCTTATCTCTTTCCTGACACCTGACCACAGTCAGAACTATTTTCATGTTTTCACTGGAAATGAAAAGAGAAGCTCATTTAAAGTGAATAATTTCAGATGTGTTTGTCTACACACCACATCACAGTATCTCTGGTAGAAACCTTAATTTAAAATGTCATTTCTTGTGCTTCTGGGTTTCTGTTTACTTCTATACACCAACATCGATTTCTATACTGACTTTTATATAGTTCTCAACAGCTATTTCAGACAAATTAAAACAGTTTTCCTACGTGTTACTAGGTTCCACATCAGATAAAATGTTACAGGTGAGAGCCCAGCTGCTTCAGTACGTGTAAATAATGTCACAAATCCATCTAACTGTCAGATGTCTCAATATTTCCCTTTTCCAAAGCTGCTTCTTGATTCATTGGGGAAAAAACCACAAAACATTGTGCCACTATCTTGAGATTAACTGAAAATACAGAAAATACATATATGAACAATTGCACCTACTGTAAATGCACACAAATCATGTTTACTTATATCATGGGGAGCTTATGGAGGTGGAGATGGTTTTACCCAGAATGCCGCCTGAGTTGTAAACAACTGCTCATGACCTCTAAATTGAAGCCAATGAGGAAGTATGTTAAAGTTGTAAAACCACTGACGGCCACTGGGGTTGGTTACAAAAAGCCCTGGTTTCCATCAATGTACATTAAATTTATCTCTAAAAACACAAGGAATTTGCTAAAAAAAACCCAAACTACTGCTGTTCAGAAACCAATGAGTAATGTCCCGGTTCCTCCATCCATTTTGTTTATAAAGTGTCTAAAGAGGGACAGACTGAAATTGGGCAAAAATGGGATTGAGACCGGCTGTACCTGTGCAACAAAAGTAATCCTCAAAAAATACTGCATCTAAGCACAAAATACAGCAGGGCTTATGGTAACTGTGGTCAGGCTAAGGATCGTTACCTCTGACTAAACAACAGACTCCTCAAGGTTGTCCACTGCCAGCAGATACTGGAAAATACATCTATTCAGACATTTACATTGTTAGAACCAACAATGCCTTAAACTGTTTTAGTAGTCGGTGCATTAATATCACACTATTAATTGTTTGTATTAAAGAGGTGTCTGCGCTTTTAGCCTTTGGTATGGGTAACACTAAGACTAATACTAATACTTGAAACTAAACACTAACACTTTCGATACGTTCAGACAACAGGTCTTAATGTACAATTTAGATTTTTTGGTGAAACCTGATTTTTTTGCGTGCTCGTTCATATTAGACATTAAATGCGATTTCTATCAGTTTTGAGTATGAACTGAATGCGACCCTGAAGTGTGGAGGTCCTAATGTAATACGTAACCACGCAGGCACACAATGTGTTTACGGAAGTAAATATGTTTTTCCCGCTGCTCCTCCTCCTGGGACGCAGAATTTTGACGTTTGTCTCATTTCAATGACATCAAGGTTAGATAAATGCGACCTGGCCGTTCAGACTGAAGTCGCATTGCAAAATATCAGATACGTATGGGATTTAGGACCGCATATGAAAGTGGCCTGGGTTGGATTTGACAAAAAAGAATCTAATTTGTGCTATTGAAAGTGCCTTTAACAGATCAGATACAGGTCACATATGGGGGAAAAAAATCGGATTTGGGCCACATTTGCCTGCAGTCTGAATGTAGCCGAAGACTTTAAACAAATCAGATTGTTGAATTTGCATTAGACTAATGTCATAAAACCGTTCAGAACAGGAGAATACTGCCTGATTGACAAACCCTCTGCTGTAGTTTTTGTTAAAAATCCTGTCATAACATGGATTTTAACTCACCTTGGTTCACCAATGCCACATGTATCCAGATCAACAACAGCCAAGTTTAGGAAGACTTCAGGCTTTCATTATGCACCTGTACACATGAAAACACACACTGATAACTTCAGTCTCAAAGTCTGCAGTAAATCTATTTAAGTGAATTTGTATGGAGCTTTAGCTCAGCGCACCGTGACGCTTCGCAAGGCAAGTGGGAAGCTGCAGCCATCATTCCACCTTGTTTCTGTAATTATCACACCTTGTGCAGACTCCCTGACACGTCTGCAAAACTGTCCTGAAGGATTTGAGGAAACGTCGATCCACATGAGTTTGGTCATGTGGATGCATACGTCGTTTCATTAGTCGAATGGGTAATTAGACTGGTTAACTGTTCCAAATACCACTGATTTCCCCGAGGCTCGTTGGGAGCACATGGAGAGAGCACCCTGAGTCTGGAGTTTGTGATTAAATTAGTAATCAACTCTCTTAAGCAATAAACAGAGTCAACAGGATATTAAATATGATTTAGCCTGAGGTAAAAACCAACAAGTGCATGTGTAAAATAAATGATGGTGCTGCATCGAATGTTTAGTCTTTACATGTGGATGAATGGACATAAATATAAATTATCTGTAAATTATTATTTGCACCTTAGAATCAGACACATGCAGCGTGAGCACATGTCATATTATACAGAATGTTATAATTATACAGCTTTAGAGATGCATTTGCAGAGGATGTGATGGAGAATAAATTTCCTCTATATGATGTGTTATAGAGGAGGGGGGCAACAAGAGGCTCTTTACCTGCACTTAAGTGGTTTCATCCAAGGAGGAAACTAACACATTATGAATAGCTTCCATCCTGAGCTGCTTATTCATCATGAGGGTCTATTCCAGCTACCTATGGGCAAAGGCAGGGCTGACAAGTACAAACCAACAGCCATTCACTCTCACATTCACACCTATGAGTGATTTTAGATTAACCCATTAGTGCATTAGTGAGATGGAGGAGGAGAAAACCCATGGAGCACAATCACTGGAATTGAACCCAGCACCTTCTTGCTGTGAAGTGATAGTGCTAACCACTGCACCGATGTGCCACCCACGAATAGTCTCATTACTAATTATTATATTTGTGATCGTTAGTGCACTTATATTCTAAAAACATCTCCATGATTTAGGAGATATAAACAAATACAATAGTGGAAAAAATTTTCTGACGCCCTTAAAATTTTACACACATCTCAAATATTGTTTCGAAATATTTACAGTAAAACCTTTGTTTGTGTTTCAAAAGGTGTGGCTGAGTTCAATGACTTAAGAGTGATTCTTAATGTGATATATCATAAATTAATGGGCTGTCCAAAAACTTTTTTCCATCACTGTATGAAACATGTTCAGCTGATGGTGAACGTGAGGAAAATCAACGACCACTTCAAATCACAGAAAGGTGAAATCTTTTTTTTTTTTTTAATATATATCTTACAAATTGGAAATAATTCTTACAAAAATTGTAAAGCAAAAAGCAAACTTAAAATATTGGGTCAGCTGAAATTATAACATTTAAGCCTAAAGTCAAACATTATCCAACTATCAAAAAAGTAGACTATACACAGTATCCACTGAAATTTAAAATAACCCTGTTTTAATGCTTTGCCAACTAAAATGCGCATCATGCATCACGTGGCACCAATGTTTAAAAGGTTCAAATATTGTTCGGGACTGGAGACAGATTTTTTCCTGACCAAAATGACTCTACACACAGTAAAAGCTGCCAAACCCTGGGCTGAGGTGACGTTTTCCTGAGGTGAAGCTGAAAACGTCCACTGGGAGAAGTAAAAAAGCTGACATTAGATCGATGACTGACAGCACTGGTAAAAAAAATAAAGACAGAGAACATTAGGCTACGATTACAGTCTCTCTTTCTTTCTGTCATTCTCCATTCAGCTCTCTTGTGTGTGTCTTACTGCTGATGCGCGACTGTCTCTTTGTTCAGACTCCAATTATCTCTCATATTCCCTTTAATCTGTTCACTTGGTGCAAACTGCTTTTCTCTCATTGACACAAATGAAGAGTAAAAGAGTGTGATGCGTGATTAAGTCGAAGCGCTGAGAAGATTAAATCAAATTGGCTTCAAATCCAGTTTGATGATTTATTCTTTTAATGATGAACGTACTGTAGATATTCATGAAGAGGCTGACAGACACATACTGTGACTGTAAGAGACTGTGGTCTGACTTTGCGTTTCTGTAATCTGCCACAACTAGAACACACCACCACCAAGTCTGTAAAATCCTCTTAATACACTGAACTTTTTTATTCAATCTGCTGATCTTCAACAGCGTAATTGGCAGCCAAGATGATTTTTAGCGAATTTATATCAAACAACACATTAAAACCAAAAATTAGGTAAATCAGGAGGTAGAGCAGGTTGTCCAATAACCCAAGGGTTGGGGGTTCGAATCCCGCTCTGTCCAAGTCATGAGCGGTTGCGCCCTTGGGCAAGACACTTCACCCACCTTGCCTCCAGTGCCACTCACACTGGTGTATGAATGCGTGTGAATGTTCGGTGGTGGTCGGAGGGGCCGTTTGGCGCAAACTGGCAGCCACGCTTCCGTCAGTCTGCCCCAGGGCAACTGTGGATACAAATGTAGTTTACCACCACCAGAGGGTGACTGTGAGAGTGAATGAATAATGGATCCATTGTACACGTTTTGAGTATGTGTTAATAGAAAAGCGCTATATAAATCTAATCAATTATTATTATTATTATTATCTAAATATATATAAATATGTTGAAGGGATGAGGATGTAAAAGTCCTTGTACTGAAACAGTCTGTGCGGTGGCTGGTTGAGATAACGCCAGGACATCGACTAGACCTTATTTAGCTGATTATCAGATGGCATACGTCTGTGTTTACCATTGACTCCTCACACAGACAAACTAAACTAAATTAACACATAAAGACCCAGTGCTACTTTTGTGACACTTCCCAAATGACTTTTTCCTCTCTATTTAACCTTTTGTAAGTGATTTATCTCCATTTATTATGATATTATCCTCTGAGTTTTTCTACTGTAAATCATATTTTCCTATATTTAATTTAGATGTTCATGAAAACTCAGTACATTCAAAGGCTATTATATCAAAACAGAGAAAACTAAAGAAAAAAAATGACGTTTTCAGTAAAGATATCAATAACTGAACATAATCCACTGCTCTCCATCCACTGTCATTGATCCAACTCGATGGGTTTTACTGGTGAATCAATGTTATTGAGGATGATAGTGTTTCCATGGTAACTACGGAGCCTCTGAACATCCAAATGGGTCATATCTGATGACCATGAAAAGATAGCAAACTGTATTTTACACTAATTATTTACATGTACTGTTAGGATTAGTGGATCAACAGGTATTAAACAGTTTAGATCAGTAGATGCTTTTGGTTGCTGGTGGATGTTTGGGTCTTTATGGGTTAAAGAACACCTTATTATTCCAGAAGGTGCTGTGTGTAAACATCAGTAAAGCAGTAGGTAAATAGGTCTTTGAAAATCCATCATGTTTACTTGGAAATGTTCCCGACTGTGACACAACATCAAGAAGTCATTCAAATGCTTTTAATGTTGGCAAGGAGAGCTGTAATGGTGAAGGGGGTTTGACACGACCATCCCTCTATTTCCATATTAAAATCACTGATTCTGGAGGTTTTGACTTCCGAAAGACGAGGATAGAATACTGATGGAGGAGCTAAGGAAGAGACTGATAGAAGGTGAAACTGGGATCTATTATTTCACTTTTCAAATAATTATAAAATGACCTAAAATTATCCTTAGTGGGGTGAGAATAAAGGGCTCTGAAGTTCTGCCAAAGATATCAGTACATTGGATTATAGAGATATGAAGCAGACTGTTGGATTTATGTGACCACTAGAGGGAGTAGTGAGTCACTCTGTCAGTCTCCCACAGTGACAAGAACAAACCTCACGGGACCTTTGACCAAAGCATCAGAAAGTGTCCAGATGGGATGAGAACCACGAAGAAACAACTTTTAGAGTCAAAGAATATGACACTGTGGCTGTTTTCTGACTAAAAACAGACCTAAGCTAACAGAGCTATAATGTAAACTATCAGCTGATGCAGCAGATTATAAGACACAGTGTTATTTTGAGCGACTGTAAAAATAAGCATCTGCCCCCGTGACCCGGATAAGTGGAAGATGACGAGTATGAGTTTTACTTTGAAGAAGAAAACCTGATGATTCCATAATACAGATGTGTGTAAACAATGAGTCTTATACTTTATATTCAGTGTCTGATATATAGGGTTTATTCATCAGTGGGTTTGGTCCAAAGTATATTCTGGTACCAGACTTCCTCCTGCTGGTGAGAGAGTTTGTATTATCAGTGCTCCATAGAACCTCCTTAGCCCAAAATAATTCCACATGGATTTTTTTCCCCCAAATCGTGCAGCCCAAACTCTTTTAAGCATCAGTACCACCAGTCTGGTTTTATTTGGTATTGGGTTGGAAAGTAACGCTCCTCATCACATGGAGTCAGATCGAGTCAGTAGCCTCTTCCTGTCCGATCATTCATGACTTCAGTTTGTCCCAACCAATTAGATCTCTTAACTGTGCTCATTCATTCAGCTAGTTTCTACATCGACTGACTATAGATCCGCAAGTCGTGTCCTTTACAGCTCCTCCTGCTTTATTTTTTACCCATATTGAGCATATTGTGTTCTTTCCTGTTAGTTTTTTCATATCTCTATAATCCAATGCATTGGCATCTTTGCCAGAACTTTTTATTCTAAACACTCTAATGATCATTTTAGGTCACTTTTTAGTTTTTGAAAATAGAAATACTACATATAGACCCCGTAAAGTAGCACAGATACTGTTCAGTCATATTACATCTCTGCTCAATATTAAAAAAAACCCAAAAAAAACCCCAAATAACCACAGAGCAGAGAGAGGTTATTTCGTCCAGTTAATGCAGGTAGATCAGCCTAAATCTGAACCCGTAAACTGTACTTAAGTACAATTCAATAAAGTACCATTAAAATATAAAGGACACTGGAAATGAAACAGTATCAGCATAAAATAAATGCGTTTTCTTGAACTGATGCATTATGATTCCAAGGACACAAATCTCACTGCCAAGGCAAAGGTTGTAGCCCAAATTTCTGTCTTAATTTTGTTATTTAACCTGCGTCTTTATTTAACTCACACACAAAAGCATTTATATCAGTTTGAATAAAAGAGCATTTTGTATTTTTAAGAAAGTGGGGAACTCTAACTGAAGTTTAGATGCATTTATAGCCCATGACAGGAAGAGGGAGCACTAGAGTAGTACTTAAAACTGTATTTACACAAAATCCTGGTGATAGAGTTTTAGTATAAATCCTCCAATATGAGATCAGAAAACATAATTATTAATATTTCAGAATTGCTCCACACTCCATTAAATCTGTGCATGTGTGAACTACCATCAATTATTGAAACAGTACCTCCATGGCCTCCAAAACTAAAAAATAAAAAAATAAAAGAATGAAAAAATGGTCAAAATGATAACAGGAACAAAAAAAACAAAAACAAATGTTTGAACTTCCTGATGAAACTCCGGCATAAACAGAAGCAGCTGCCGACTCCATCTGCATCACTGGAGGTAGACGGCAGACAACAACTAGACTGAAAACGAAAAAACAAGCCTGTACGGTGAGTTCACCTGTCACTGGTGCTGCCAGACATCTTTAACTCAGCCTGCGTTCGTTGATGGTCATGATCTGAAATGGTGGCATCAGGACACGTACATTTTCTGATGGTAGAACAGTGTGAACAGTTTTTAATATCATCTCCTTTTGTACTGCTACATACTCTAAAACTCTTTAGTACTGCCTGTAAATGTATGTTAACCCTTTTAAGACATTAAAACAGGCTGTCTAGGTGTCTACATGTTTTCTTTGCAATAAAAGTTTCACAAAATGTGTTTTTTTGCCAAATCTTTTACAAGTTGTTTTCAGGAAGAACTTAACTTTCAATATCTGGCGATTAATTATCATTATTATAAATAATAAATGCATAAAACAGTGTGTTTTAGTAAAAAAGAAAAAAATGGACTTGAAGTTTTTAGCATATTTATTATCAGAAACAACTGTAAATGTCCATAATGAAACTTTTTGAGATTGCAGAAATAAACTTTCTACTATTTTACATCTGCCATAAAGTGTTATACAGTGTTGAAAAGTTCAGCTTTGTGATGCCGTTTAAATTTTGTGGATAGCACGAATGGTTCAGGAGTTACAGTAATTTTTTGCTGTAAAGTGCAAAATCCAACGCTGGAGAGATTGCCATTGCTAAAGGGTTAAAATCTGCTAAATGACTGTTGGCAATACTGAAAAGAAACACAGCCAGAATATCTTTGCATTTTACTCTCCCATGAAACTTTTAATCCACTGAAATTAAATAAAAAATAAAGTCTCCTGCACCTGTGCTTCAGCCCTATTCTCTCAGCTCCTCTCTGACTAAGCACATTACATTTCTCACTTTACCAAACGAAATTGATTCATCAAACTATTTGATCTAATGGTTTCTACAATGCTGTTTGAAGTACCAGTGCAACCTTTAGCTGTGTGTGATTTCCCACTTTACCCAGGCAATCAGTGTTTACAATGAGCTGCTGATGCACTATGGCTGACCTGCGGCAATTTCCGCTGCCTAAATATCTGCTAAATGAACTGAGACTGAACTGAGGATGAACCCCAGCCTGCAGCAGCTCTCAGATAAGAGTCTGTGGTAAAATGGAGGATATTCATTTAAATAAACCACAACTGTGGGCCTTTTCTCTGTAACATTTACTCACAAAATGGTAACTAAACCTAGAGAATTTCCTGTAGCCATTAATTACCTCTGAATCCTGCCTGTACATTTGAATGCCACTTCTTCTCCCCTAAAGCTTTCGTTCTATTCGACATAATTGATGCTTGAGGAGAAAATGTATGATTGAATTAACAAAGCCGATGTCGGAGAAAGAGAAAAAAGAACAGATATACCCAATGATCTAAATAAATCTCTACAATCCAATACATTTGCATCTTTATCAGAACTTATAATTCTTTATTCTTAACACTTGAGTGATTATTTGAGGTTGTTTTTTAGTATTTGAAAGTAGAAATAGCCCCTTTAAGAGTCACTTACACAACTATTATGGATAAAAATTATACATTTAGCTCAACTTGGATTCTACTTTTGGGAATTCTAACCAATTTAGATTCATGTTTATATTCATATTTCTACAACCCATTACACTGGCATCTTTAGCAGAACCTAGGAACTCTTTATTCTAAACACTATAACGGTAATTTTTAATTATTTTTGTATTTGAAATTAGAAATAACAGATAAAGCCCCTTTAAACTAGCATGTTCCAACTGTCATTTCGCATGTATTCACAGTTGCTAAAAAAAAAAAAAGAGTATGGTTATTTCTTTATCACCTAAATCTAGACCCCTAAATGGAAGCCTGTTGCATTGGTACACTATTCAATCAAATGTGTAGTCCTTTAAAGTCCCACTAAAATATGAAGACTGTGGTAATGAAACAGGCATTTTAGCATCGCATGAATAAAATAACTCAGATGTGTTTCATTGAACTGATTCCAAGGACACAAATCTGACTCTCAGTGCAAAAGCAGCAGCCCTGGTTTCTATGTTTATTTCAATAGTTAATCACCATCTTTATTTAATTCACTGACATAAGCGTGTATATCAGTTGGAATAAAAGAGCATTTTGTATTTTTAAGAAAGCAGGAAATTCTAACTGAAATTTAGACAAATTTATATTTACCGTGGCAGCCAGAAGGAGAGGTAGTTCTTATAAAACTGGGTTGTATTTAGACTAAATCCTATTGATATTGTGGCGACCGTTGAAGTACTGAGTTTCAATATCAACCATCTAATACATGGGTGTCAAACATACGGCCCGCAGACCAAAACCGGCCGCTTTTTAAACAACAGTAACAAGTCATCTGTAAAGAATTACAGTTTGGAAGGAACTTGCACATCACTGCATGTGTTCACACTTCTGCATTTGTCTCAGTAACACACTGGAGGAGTTCCACGGCCTCTTCTAAAAGCGCTGATGCTAAATAAAACCTGACCACCGACTTAAATCACATTTCAAGCGAAACGTTCCGCCGCTGTGGCGTGACTCCTCCATTGTCCAGGCCGCTGTAATCATTTAGGGCTGAATAAGGGAACACTTCAGCCGGTATTAAGAGCAGGTGGCGCTGCTGTCAGAGTGAAGCTGCACCTCGACCTCCGCTGTACTGTACCCATCCGCCACGGCCCTTCTGCTGTTCTTTAGTTCGATCTGCAGGATTTGGTCCTGGTATTTTTTTGCTGACTAACTGTCTGCAGGCTGGCATAAATATTCACATGTCTCTCAGTGAGTTCAGAGCGGACTCCTCGACTCATCAAAGACGGATCAAATGAGGACGACTGCGATGAAACTGCATCAGCATGTTCACAGGAAACTCACCTGATGACTTTGGCCTCAGACGATCATCGAATGAGAGCAAAGTCGGTGTTGAAAGTGAAAAGAGAAACCAAGTCCAGATCAGACACTGACTCGTAGTTCGATTCTCGAGTTGAACATTGTCACTGAAGAGACTTATATGGATAATTTGTAAAAGTAATTCATCTTTATGTTTGGGTTTCTCATCCAAATGGATACGTGTTTTACAGATTAGCTTCTAAGGTGAAGACTGGAGTTAGTCCTTAGAGGTCTGAGCCTATTTTAGCCAAATATTTCTGATTTTGCTTTTATATACCAAAGAAAAATATATTTAGCATACCCAAGTTAATTTTTGTTTTTCAGCAGTTCACTTATATGATCTGATAAGTATTTTTCATTTTAATCTACTTTATGAACATGTTGGAACCAAAAAAAATCCTAAAAAAAAACTATAAAAGAAATCAAGATATCCCAAATAAATATAAATATATTTTTTAACAATAGAAACTATAAACATGCTCAGTGAACTGTTGTGGAGGAAAAATTTTAAAAATTTAATTGTTAAAATCATCCATTTCAAACTGAAAAAATATATTATTTAGAACCAGTGTTGGGTAATCCCAGCTTCATAGAGTAAAAGTCCTGCCATGTATTGGTTCTACC
>JAPQRQ010000027.1:16252377-16265000 GCA_037367365.1 Apogon talboti
TTAAGTCTATTATTGCTTTATTTTTTATGGTCTCTGTTTTTGTTTTTGCTAATGTTGTACTGAGGTGAGATTAATTTTATAAGCACCACGGGGTTTTTAATCTCACCAGCACAATCTGTTTCTATGCTTGTCCATATGGCTGATCTGTTGTTGTGTGCAAATAAATAAATAAATAAATAAATAAATAAATAAATAAATAATTGGTGAAAAATATGTTTGTCATTCATGGTCATCAGATATGACCCATTTGGATGTTCAGAGGATGCGTAGTTACCATGGAAACACCGTCATCTTCTACAACATTGACTCACCAGTAAAACCCATGGAGTCAATATCAGTGGATTAAGACACCTGGTTTATGTTCAGTTAATGATATATTTTACTGAAAAAGTCACTTTCTCCTCATTTTCCGATATAACCCTCAACTATAATCTGAGTTTTTATGAACATCTACATTTCAGTGAATTCAATATAGGAAAATACATGGTTTTTACTGAAAAAATACAGAAAATACTATTATAATAAATGGTGATAAATCACTTAAAAGACAAATATAGACAAAAAACAATTTTGGAAGTGCCACAAAAGTAGCACTGGGTCATTTATGGGTTAATTTTCAGTTTATGAAATAAAAATCAACCATATCCTGCAGGTAATATTCTCATCTTTCTATATCCAACACGCTGTATTTCCATCTTTTAAATTATAAATCACCAAATGATGCTATTTTTCAGGGTGGGCCCAGCTGTAGGTCTATAAGTCAGTGCATAGATTTCTGGAGGGTTGAGTGGGACACATGCCAACATATTTAGACAATTCAGCTGTGTATTTCCCATTACAGCTGCATCAGTTCTAGATGAATGACAACACTTCCACCGTGAAGTCGTTTTATAATGCTGAGTTAAATTCACCAGAATACTGGAAATGAATGAATTCCTGGAAGAGAATCCCCAGCCCTCCACTTAATTTGTTCCCCCTAATGTTCACATGAAAACGAATCTATGAGTCAGTGTTTATCTGTAGTAGATCGAAGCCAACACTGACATGTCGTTAGTCTCATAGCATAACAGCCCAAGTCATATTTTTGGCCAAATTGTGATATCTGTGTAACTTAACTCTCTTAACACTGCTGTTTAGTTTTTCATTTATTGGCTATGACCTGGGAAAAACAAAATGACATGGGCAATTATGCTAATGAGGCTAACGATGTATAGAAGATGGACACATGTATTGGCACTGTGGTGAAATCTATATAATATAAAGTAAATACGTTAAAAACATGAACCAATACTTAAATAGGTTTAAAGATCAACGTCTACTAAAGCCTCTGGTTTATTAAATATTATATGAACGTCCAGTGTTTTCAGGTTAGGACATATGCTTTCATTTTTGTGCACATAAATATTATGTAAAATAAAGATTATAGAAGGGACTAGACTTCCCATACACATAAAAATACTTGTATTAGTGTGGAAATGGCATTAGTTCCCAAAATAACACAGAAACAGACATTGTATCACTACCATGAGCAATGTCAAGAACTATTTGATGAGTGATTTTGAAGATTTAAAAAAAAAAAAAAAATTCTGGGTTCTAAAGTAATTGTCTGTTGATTTCATATTGGATACAACCTGCTTTATCAATGTTAACTATGAAGGAAATAGCCAACAGTCATTATTTTCATCAGAATAACTCTTTCATTACATAATTTGACATTGTTCGAAGACTGTGGAGCTTTGCATCCTCCAGCAAGGTTTTTCCAATAAAAAAATGAATATGTAATTTCACATTACTTTTGGACTATTGTGATTATTATGATTATTATGATTATTATTATTATTATTATTATTATTACATCTGTGTGCAACAAAACCTTGGAAAAGATAGAGCAGATAAACAACATTGGAGAAGTTTGAAAAACAAAAGTTGCTAAAGAAGTCCATCGGGGACTAATTACAGTCATTAGGTTGGAGGGAAAGTCATTTAATTAGTTTTGGTTCTCTCCACATTCTGCATTCATTTGGCTGAGGTTCTGGCCTAAGTAGAACACCAGCGGAAACCCAGAGACTAAATGTTCTAACCTTTCTAATGTCACTTTGTTCAACAGGATGCTTTGGTGACCTGTAAGGGGGTATATTTAGCTTCAGATCATTTAACTGGACATTGAGTGATTTTACATTTTACATCAGATTCCTTTCATTGTCATCTTTGCCTGGTTCTGCAAAGTTTGGTCAAATGAATCTCCTGCTTTCAGAAAATGGAGAACAGACTGTTATCAAGAGAAAGGTGTTCATTCTTAAGTATGTTAGGATCCATTCACACATTCAGTGGCACAAAAGTAATGGGACGACCGACTGACCATCAGCTTCATGTCCAGATGTGTATGTTTACCTGGTTATTCTACCACAAAGGAAGCAGATAAAAGGTGTCCGGTTGATTCCAAATAGTGAATTTACATTTGGTAGATCTTCAGTGGATTTCAATAAGATGTCCACAGAGGGGTCAATGCAAGCGAAGGAAGCATCATTCACCTGAATAAAACAAAATAAGATTCAGTCACAACAAAAGGCCACGGATGACAACTAAAGATGATCAGAATTCTTTTGTTAATGACTCGCCTACCTTCTCTTCTTGATTTAATGTTGTAGAAGAGTTTTTTTTTCACAAATGAATGTAGAAGGTTCACAACAAGATGAAAACCACCTGTAACACTCAACAACAGGAAGGACACATTAACCCACAAAGACCAAGATTTCAGTTCCAAAATAGTTCTTTTTCTCTATATTTAACTTTTCTTAAATGATTTATCACCATTTATTATAATATTATCCTCAGTGTTTTGTGTTAATACAGTAAAAATCTGGTATTTTTTCTGTGTGGAATTCCCATTCCCACAATGCACTTTGCGACAAAATTTCCGAAAAGGCCCGAGTGACGTTTCGGTTTGTTACGTAAACAAGCGGACTGTTTATGATGGTGTCATCTTTGAAGTTGGGCTATCACTGGGATTTTACAAATTTGAAGAAAAATTTGTGTTGAAAGTCATACGTTGCTTTAAACCCTTTGAATTAAAGTTCAAAGTTCACATTTCAATCCCATCTTGATTGTTTCGTTTCAGATCCACTGTGGTGTTATATATTTCTATCCCTTTCCAAATACCAACTAAATGACTGTTATATATCAAATGTTTCACATTTTTGTGTTTGTAGGCGAGGATTAAAAACAGGTGGTTTGTAAATCCCGGTCTTTAAGACATGAGGAGTTGTGATATAAAAGTAAGACTCATCATAAATGTTTCCTCCATGACAGGTTCTTTTAGCGCTAATGTTAACATGCTAAAGCCGAGGCGCCCAAATGTTCTGAGTTTGATGCGTCTACATGAAACAACAGCTGTGTTTACCCGCCGACTTCTCCCGTCACAACCGTGTCTGAAAGCTGCTTTTTGATCTGGGCTCTTTTCGCTCACTTTATGGTGTTTTTGTCGTTTTTGTTTTTATCTGCGTCTTTCATGTCATTTGTCTGATTGTGACATTTCAGTAGATTTGCCGCCTCATGTCTTTTACATCTTTTACCTCTCCTTTGCAATTCATAAGGCTTTAGCGACATCAGTATTTTGTAAATTCTACCAGAGGATATTCGCCTTCTATTTAAATCCAGTTGTTTCATTGTTTTGTCGTGTATTTTTCTGACAATTTACAACCTGATAAAAGCAGCTCCATTATTCATTTTAGATTCCTATTATGCATTTATGGGTTATTTTATCTTATTACTTTCATTTCATCTGACCTTTAAAAAAAAAAAACAAAAAAAAAAAACCCTCCACCACTGCCCCTCATCTTAATTTTAATTTATTTGTCTATTGTTTTTAATGTCATTTCTTCTGCAAAGCATGTTGATTTATCGAAAAGGTTCCACCACAACAGGAAGCCGCCGCTGCAAAACAACTTTTAATTTTTTTTCCACATTAAAAACACACACTGTATGCTGCATCACAAAATGGAAAATGCTGTCCTGCGATAACAATTGAAGCCAAAGTAGAGAGAAAAAGCCCCGGCCGGCGTTTTCTGGCCTGACACTCCTGCAGGTCGGCTGATGATTGTGTTTTGTTTTTTTTCTGAAGCCACGACATGAGATAGTACACGGAGACAGCAGGTTGAGCCACAGATGGGAAATCATAATCCACACAGTCTCACAAAGCACTTGAATTCATTCCTACCTGTGATGTACGTTACCATGACATAGACCATGCGAAGATGATCATGAACTAGAATAGAAAACTTACACGAAATCTTCCAAATGGTCTCACACAAGCTTTTGGTGTAAAGCCATATACAGGGTATTGTTCACATAAACCCTCGACGTTCGGATGTTTGGCGTCCGCAGTTGCGTGTCCTTCGTTATTTCATTGACAGTGACATTCAGGTAACCCCCACCCCCTCCAAAAAAAGCTAACGCCTCTTACATAACGTCCTGCAGACTGAGTAACATCTCGAAGAAATGTGACAGATATAAAGTCGCTATAGGAGTTTCACCAGAGTTGATTTAAATTAGATCGGCTTCAGGCATGTCTGTGTTGTACCCGTTTTTTATGAGAAAAAAAAAAAATACAGATATTTACACCATTACACAGCTGAGCCTGTATCCTAAAAAGTGAACCCCCCTTATGTCGCTTCTGTAATTAGTTTCATAATTATCATAATTATCTTACTGGGGGAATTTTACTTTTTTTTTTTGGTGAAGGACAAAATGATGCCACAGTTAATTCAGTGGTAATAAATAGCACCCTGACATTTTCCTAACAAAGTAACGACACTCTGGGTGCATTTATCAACTACAGCTTTTTCTGTTTGTCAGGCAAAAAAAAAAAAAAGAAAAACAGATAAAAATGATCCTGTACTTAACTTAGCCGGGTGCTGTATGAGGTGCAGCAGCTAGAGACCACCCATTTATTCACATAAATTAACATTAAGAGTTCGACATCCCTTTAAAGACGTCTGCAGAGCATCTTAGCACCCTGGGAGTCACGCAGAAAACATGCCTTTTAGTGAATGATTAAGCGGAAACTGACAAGAGAAAAATGTGCGAAAAGCTCAGTTAACAAAACAAAATGTTGAGGTTTTACAGCTCACAATTCACTTCGCTGCCCCCCCCCCCCCCTTTTCCCTCACAGATAATTAAGAAATGATAAATCGCCCATTGGAATAGATTTTCAGAGACGAATTAGTCACATCTGAACTATGATTTGAAACAACCATATGTTCAACTCTGTACATTCTACGTTGGCGTTCTCCCCTTGTCCTGCAGATAGAGACAAATGGCACACATGTACAGTAAAAGCAACAGTGCAGTCCAGCGTATGCATCAGCAAAGAGAGAAAAGATAGATCGACGCATGCAGTTTCAACAGTTCCATGTTTTTACAGTTCATTTGGCAGTGAGCGACATATGAATGTGTTTGTTACATAAATATGCTGCACAGGGATGAGCCCTCTCCTGGGGAGGTCGTCCATCCAGTCTTTGACTTTGTGTGTGCATGTGCGGAGGCACGGGTCTGCCCTCCCACTACAGTCCACAGTGGGGTGACGGAGAGGGCTGATAAGTCCAGCCGACAGCTCTTTAATCCCCATTAGTGGCTCAGACAGAGCGGTGTGACAGAGCGCAGCACTGTCCTTACACCAACCCCTGCTCTTGTCCTTGTCTGCTCGCCCCTCCCCTGTTCTGGTCCTAACAGAGGGTGTAGCGCCACCCGCTGGCAGCAGCTTCTTGAATGTGTGTGTGGCTCTGTGGGGGGTGGGGACAGTGGGGGGGGGTTGCCTCAGCAGGCGATCTCCTCCAGGGTGCCCAGCGTGGTCTGCAGTGGGACGGTCACAGTGTGGCTGATGGACTCCGAGTGGTTCGCCACCGGGTCACAGGAACTCTGGGAAAAAAGAGCGAACATGTCTTAGTGTTGAAAATGGAACAAAGAGGTTCACTCACATGTCATGTGGAGCTGCAGACCTGATGGATTCGTTGACATGGTGATCTACTCACGAATTATTCTCATACCATATTACTGTTATATCCTTGTGACTACCAGCAATGCATTTTTGTCCTCTGTAGTGGACAAGAGTTTCACAGCTTTACTGGGGAAAAAAAAAAATTAATAAACACTGTCCACTGCAAAGGACATTCCACAACAATTTTAAAAATGCATCTGAAAAAACTGTTGCATTGTGCCGTTTCCAATAAAGGCAATTATATAATGTAAAAAACCCATAACTTGTACTTCCCTTGGTAGTCAGGAGGCTATACTGTTATACCACTGTTATAATGTTATAATAAATTGTGATAAATCACTTTAAAAAAGTTAAATAGGGAGAAAAAATCATTTGGGAACTGACACAAAAGTACCACTGGGTCTTTATGGGTTAATAATACAGCAGTATGAGAAGAAGGATTCAGGGAACACAAGGATCTGTTGAAAATATAGAGCAATACAAAGACAATCAGTCATCTGTTAAAGTAAACTGACTGAGGTTTATTATAAGTGCATTATTTTTACAAATGCCGTGTTTTGCTTGTAACGTTTGAACCTGCATATACACGCTAAGACATGTTGTGATTAAAAATCCTCTCCTGGAGGCGACGCCCCGCTTTCCACGCCGTCTAAAGCCTACTTAAGACAGTCCAGAACTAAAGCGCTTCACTTCACTGCGTTGCTCATGGGGGTTGTGGTTTTTAAGTGCTACAGTTTTAGGCTGTTAGGATTCCCTTTGTACAGGCCTGTGTGGAGTGATACCAAGTGGAAGTGGTTTGATTTGCATGAACAGTGAGTTAATCCACACGCTCCACTTCCACCAACACTCAGCATCAGCCTGACAAGCCAAGGGTTAAAGGCAACTCTTACCACATCCTCTCCGTGACTCTCCTCCTCCTCTCTGCTCAGCAAATCCAGTAGTCTGTCTTTTACCACCTGCAGATCAAGAAAGCAAAGGCTGACACACTCGATTCAATGCGCCATAGACGATTTCTTCAACTTTTCCTGTAATTACTCTCAAGTGTGTTTATAGGCAACGGAAGCAGGGGGCAAACGTGGAAATAAACTACACCTTCTCAAATATTTCAGCACTTATATCAGAAGTGCTTAAGTCAGCTCCATGAGGGTTTCTTGCACCCATTTCTTTATTATTATACTTATCGAAATCAAAGGGGGGGAAATAACTTCGATTTTTGTGTATTTTGAGAACCCCAGGGGAGCTGGAGACTATTATGTGCTTGTCAGAGCCGTCTACAGCTGAAAAGCAGCACGGAACGCTCTTGAGAAGTGTCACAGTAAAGCAAAAGTAATGGAAAAGTAGTGCTGTACAGCTCAGTGCTTCATCTCAGTTACCTTAGAGTCAAACCTACCTGTTTGTCAGTGCTCTGTGACATTGTGCTCAGTGTAGTCAATGTCTAAGCTCTTCACCACACAAGAAAAAAAAAAACAAGCTTATCAAAGTTCAGCGCTCTCACAAAACCTGCGAAGGCCTGCGGGGGAGGTGTTGCGTGGGTGTAATTAGATTTTCAGCGGCAAACCAAAGTGTGAACGCAGCCACTCCAGACTGACCTCATAAGCATAGTCAAACAGCTCCAGGATGGTGAGGATGCTGGCTCCGATAAACAGACCCATCTGACCGCCGATGTCACCTGCAGCACGGCGCCGACACCAGCGAAGAAGAAGAAGAGAAAAAAAAAACAACATAGGAAAATGTGCAAATGAAGCATCACAAATGGATGAGCACCATTTGAGAAGCATCCGAACCTGTAATTTTCCCCCAAATCAGTGCATCAGCCATAAATCTGAAATCTGTTTTCCACTTGGTTTGTTTTTGACACATAATCAAATGCACCACAATGGATTCATTACAAATATTCCACTCGGCTTTTGTGTCGCATTCTTCATCCCCCGACTCGTGTTATTTTTGCAGTGCTTTGTACAGACATCGGATCACAACCTCTTTACACGCTGACTCTGCCAAATCCCAGACCTGACCCTGCGATCTGAGGCTATATCTGTGATTTATTTCATCCATTACTGACTGTTAGCTCTCCAGGCTAGTTCGGTTCCACGGCCGCACTCGCCGTCTTTCAATCTTCCCACTGGGCGTAAAAGGCTCCACACAGGACACATGTGTGGGCAGAAAATAGGTGCAGCTGGAGAGGGAAACAGAGCTTTCTTTGATATTTTTATGTGAAAATGGAGCGAAATCTGAATCCTGTCCAGTTCTGAGGTGAGCCCGTTTACATTCGCACTAATAGTCCGATCATTATCCGATTTCTGGAGCTATCGGATTATTCAAGTGATCATGTAAATGCTATAATCTGATTGACTGAGTGAGAGAAATCAGATTACCTGTTAACCTGCACATATGTAAAAAAAACAAAAACAAAAAAACAAAACAGTGGCAGGAATAATAGAAACATGTCTACCATCACTAAGAAATATGATAATGGACTGAAGCATATAAATCAGGGTTTTTCGATTATCACATAACTGAAGTGCATGTAAACGCATCACATCCAATTATTACAATTATCTACTTAGTCCCATTATTGGCTTTTTTTTTATCGTGTAATCAGTTTCAGTGACACAATTAAAAATGGCATTTATTCAGGTTCTATTTAAGAGCTTTTATGCTCAACATCAACTTCCTGCACATACAGTGCAGATTTTATTTTGTATATCATTCTTATAGTTCAGTGACGTGCACTGGGATCATGAACTCTGACAGAAAACATCACTAAATTTCATTGGTTAAATCAAGTAAAAGTCAAAACCAACCAACAGCACTGGTGATGGTTTTTCTGTGCATGTGGGAGGAGGAGAGTTGAAACATGTTGACCAGGGTTTTTCATTTATCGTATTTCTAAAGGGCATGTAAACGCATCAGATCCAATTATTCCAATTATCTGATTAATCACAGTAATGGGAATTTTATGGTCATGTAAACAGGCTCAGTGAAACAAATAAAAATAAAGTTTCTTTATGTGTCATGAGTTCTATTTGAGTAGAATTTCTGATGTTGTTGTTGTTGCACTGGTTGTGGACTTTGGTGATACTTCCAGTGTGAAAACAATACAATATTAGGTGAAGGCTGGTGGCTTTTTACTGCAGCCTTAAGTTTTTCTAACTTTTCCAAGCTACTTTCATACCTTTACACCCAAACTTTCTAATTTGAGCCTGGTCCTGGTTTGTTATTTTCAACAGGTTTCAACCAAGCACTAAATCTAATCAATTTGTATGCAGGGAAAAGACACCGGCTCCCTCATTTGAAGTTTCTGGTGTAAACTTGCTTCCAGCAGTTGACAGAGAGTAGAAATACGGCAAAAACATACCCAATAAACCTGCTACCTCGTAGGCTTTCTTCTGCTCGATGGTCTCATAGTTTAGAGCCTCAAAAAACACATCCAACACTAGGATGTTGTCTCTGAAAGAGAGAAAATGAAATGTGTCCTAATGAATCCCAGTCCAGTGTTCACTTGGCAAGCATCTACAATCAGAAGCAGAGCATCCGTCCATCTCTGGAGATGAGCAACAGAAACAACCGCTGTGTGGGAGGAGAACAGGTTTGTAGCAGAGGCCCAGCTTTTAACAACCAGTTCTTTAAAAGCCTTGGTATAAAGTCTACGTTAAAGCAGAGAGGAGGAGGCTCAGTGCATGTGTGTATTTTCATCTTTTCATGCTTGTTCATCCTTTTATTCACATCAGAAACAGTACTAAACCTGTTAATATGTGAGCACAAATATGTTTACCCATAGTGGGCTGAGAGACAGTGAATAAGCTACAAAAATGCATATTAAATTTGTAGATGCGCTCTCTGGGACTTGATCATAAACCTATCTATTTCTTATAACTGTTTTTAATTTGACATCAGAAAAATAAAATAACACCTATACCAGCTCCCTGAGCAGAGCGTAACCTAACACTGCTTCATTCTGCATCACTGGCTATGACATGGAAAAAAAAAATACTATGGAAATATGAGGCTAACAATATGCACGTCAGGTATGGTACAGCTGACGGTTACTGGGGCAACACAGGTAAAAGATACCATGGTTTTTCAGTGCATATGGAAGATACACTTTCACAGTATGGTAACATCTCAGCCTGTATCATAGCATCACATATATGGTACAAAATATCTGTGGAAAATCTCCTATTTCCACATTCTATTCTCTGCCTGACCTGTACCTTCTAGAGTTCAGGGGTGTCAAATATATGGTTACCGGGTCAAAAACGGCCCAGTGAGGGTCAAAAATGACCCAGAAGACCTTAACAGTCAAGGTGTTAATTGTAGATAGAGCAGTAGGTTTCATTTGGGCTATCCTTAAGACTAAGTATTGTCCATTGAGTGCAATTGTTAATGGATTTCTTGCCTATTTGTACTGACTCATTTGATTCTGATTGGATTATTTATTGAGATGTTTCTTGTGATATAAGTAAATATGCTAAATATATATTTTCTACCCATAGAGAGGTTTTTCTATTGATGACCAATTTACATCTAGGCTGTTTTTGTTCTGTGTTTCATTTGCATATTTGCACATTTAAATCTCTATATTTTTCTATTGATATTTAAAGCATTTTTGGACATTATCAAAAGTATTGCATGTTTGCACATTTTTGTAGGCTGATGACTAATTGCTGTTGTGTGTCTCTTATTTTCTCTAAAGGCTTTTCACCTGAAGGTATTACTGCTACCGCTCCACTGTTGATCTGTCTAATACCCATAGATCTATGTCTCTGAAATTTAATTAAAAAGAAAAACAAAGAAGGAAAAGAGGCAACAAAGTCATCTTTTGAAGTCTTTGAGTGAATTCCAGTTATGCAAACATACATCAGATGTCAGTTCCTTTATTCAATTTGGGAAAAATAGCACAAGTCAAAACAACAAAAAGGAACTTGACAGTTTCACAGTTGTTTTGATCATAAAGTTTAATATCTATACTAAATGTTTTATGCATTTGTAGATCAGTGTGATCTGTAAGTTCTAATGCACAAGTGTTAATGATTAACTGAGGCATAATATTGTTAAAATTCCATTTCTTTTCTTAAGAAATTTCAGGTTGTTCATGCTATTCATATGATTTGTGAAAGGGTAGTTTTTCATAATGTACTTTTACTTTTTTTGCATTAAAACAGAAAAAAATGGAGTTACTTGTAGGTTATTATGTTATTATTTTACTGGTCCAGACCGGTTGAGTTCATATAGGGCTGTATGTGTGAAATAAGCTTCATCCTAAGAAAATATAGAGGAAGTCAAGTCACCTAAAGCATCTGGCAGCATGATCCATGACTGTGTAAATGAAGGTAAGTTATTCTGTTTTGGTTTAATGCTGAATAACTTTGGCTTCTATCTGTATAATTATGCCGATATTTCTTTAGTGGTAAATTCTGACAATTCTGACAATACTATGGATGACAGACACTAATAACATCTAACACACACAAAGTTGGAATAATGTGGTATTTAGACACATTCCTCTTTTTTATTCCTATTTCTACACATCAGTAATCACCTTTAACCAGGTCCAGTGATTACATACTGAGTCACAGTTACACTTTATGTATCAAGAATAAATCACATTGTCACAATTGTTTCATTAGAAGAGGTAAAAATACTTTATTCCAATTTTATGGGCAACAGTGTATATTAAAGTGTATTTATCCTTTTTTGTTTTTCCTTGTCAGCAAAACCAGTCCAAAACATAAATAATAAATACAATGCTTTAGGTCTGTGCTCTTCCAACAGTCGCATCATTGACTTGATATTTTTCTAGAACCAGATACATATTAGCTATTTTTTCTTCCATCCTCAAATTTAACAATGAGTAATGGAATAGTGTGAAGCTTGAAACAGGTTTTTAGATGAAAGCATGTGTAAAAAAGCCTCCCTTTGGAAAATACATTTGGAGATAAATAAATCAAACTCTACTTCCTTTTAAACGACAAAAATGAGAGAAAGAAAACAAAAGTGTGGCTGTGATTTTTTTGTTTGGTTGCATTTATGTCAATACGTCAGACAAGTACATGTATACAGTGTGATCATAAGTTACCACGGCAACCACTTATCACAAGCAAAGTGTTATTAATATTTACTTAATTCTCAAACTAAACCTGGTTTCATGACTCCGACTGAGCAGAAAACACATGGCTGTACTCACGTGATGTATTTCTCGGACTTGTTGAACTTCTTCTGCAGGTAGCGGGCCGACGTCTTGCTGGGGATCTTGACCATGGACAGTTCTTTGTTGTAACGTGTCATGTTGCACGGCGTCCGGCACATGCAGTTACTGCTCTCCACGGCCGACAGTTTGGCTTCACACGGAGGAGGTGATGGACACGAGTGGGGTGTAAAATGAGAGGGGAAAAGGGACCGTGACGTGGGAGGAAGGGGTGATGATGACGATGATGAGCAGAGAAGAAATTTCCTTTTAGTCTCTAACACACTTGAAACAAAGTAAATGAGCAAAGCTGGTTAATGACTGCATCAATAATGTCCTATTTGCACCATCTTATTTCCTTATTAACCCATAAAAAACCCAAATATCCACCAAAACCATCTACTAATTTAAAATGTTCAATAACTTTAAAACCACTAATCC
>JAPQRQ010000027.1:16274891-16288152 GCA_037367365.1 Apogon talboti
AAACTTATGTAAAGCATGTTTATTTTTTTTTGTATGTAGTTTTCACGGTGTACCATCGCATTATCTTCTGTGAAGAAAGAATAAACTTGCTGTGGACATCAGTAAGAAGCGTGGACACATTCAATAACCAACAGTTACAGGTACTAATGTAAGTAATGATGTTCAAAGAAATAATGTGGATGTTGACAGGTGAATGGATCAGCACTTACGTTGTTGAAATGTTCTAAAAGAGATGTTCCTTTCACCTTATATGTGTTTTTCTTGTATTTTTTTACATTTACTTCTTGGAATTTCTTTCTTTCTTTCTTTCTTTCTTTCTTTCTTTCGCCACTTGTGGGTAAGGAACCAAATATGGTAACTTTGCCGACTTTAATTTTCTACATAACAATAAAAAAATGTTGAAAATTTTCATCAAAGTAATTAAGTCTTGTTATGTCCTCCAATAACACACTAAAACTTAAATTTTAGATTTCAGAGTATTTTTATGAGTTCCCTATAAAGGGTTAAGACATATAATTCCATTTACAACTTAAAAAACAACCAAAAAAGTAAATAAAATATTGATACTGATATTTTTCTCTATATCCCAATATAACGTAAGGTGATGGATCTTTGAGGAGATCCTGGAATTTGTTGAAAACTGTTGATGTCAGAATATTCTTCTGCTGATGTATCCTCCCTCCCTCTCCCACTGCATGCTGGGAAACAGTTCAGCCCTCCATATGCCTTCACACAATAATCAGATACAGGAAACAGATGAAAACGCCTCTTTACGACCCCGCTGCTTTGAGAGGCTACAAATCCTTTAAACGACGTTTTAACACTTTTAGGGGAATTTAATTTTGATCAGTTTGCGATGAAACGCTCTCATCTCACTTTCATGAGTCTCTCATGAGTGTGTTACGGCAAGGGTACCACATTACACTGAAGTACTTCATAAAAAGTCACACCAAAGAAGATCAGATCAATATCTAAAACCTGATAGATTAAACTCACATTTAATAAAACTCACAAAGTTAATAAAAAAAAGTACCATCTGAATAAATGAGTCAAAGCTGCCAAAAACCTTTTCACATGGCTGTATAATTTACTTCAATGCGGGGAATGTGGCCCATTATCAATCTGACCATCCATCCATTAAATTGAACTCTTAACACTGCAGTCCCTGTCGGTTCTGATGCTGGTTACATACTTGATGAGCCCTTCGTTCACAAGGGAAAATATTAAGATACCTCCGCTTCTTTTAATAAATCAAAAAGTTCAGCAGTTTTTCAATACTTTGGACTTTACACAGACTACACTGAAAGTACGGTGGCTTCATTATATCAGCCGAGATAACGCACAGAGTTACTTCTTGAGTGCAGAAAATAGAAACAAACAGCCGCTGTTTCTTACAAACGTCATCACATCCTTATGGGAACAAACACCCGGAGGCCAGTGCAAGGTGTTCTTCCACCGTCTGACAAATATTTCACCAGGTTTATTTAGTAAAAATACAGGACGGCTGTTGTCCAAAACTACATCAGTCCCTCCTCCACAGATGCAAAACTGTTGTTTGTCCTAGAACGATAAAATTAACAATCCATTTTAAAGCAGCGGGAGGCAGAACAGAGAACAAAATACCAGAAGTTGAAAACACACACCTTCCACCTTCCTACTCCAGCTTTTTAAATTAAATAAAATTTAATAAATACAGTCACATTATTTGACTTGGTTTGATACCACTGTGTCAAATTAGCATTGCTATTTGGTTTTAATTTTGGTTTAAGATGCATAATTAAAGCTCTCGATCGCATATTTAACCCCCCACCATCTGCAAAAGCTTTTACACCCTCTAAAAACAGTCGAGGTACAAGCATCTAGTTCCTCTCGGACCATATAAACGTACACTAAAGCTTTATTTCCATCATTAAGCAGCAGACTAATGTCGGCAAATTCACCGGCACCCTTCCATCAACCATGAACTTTTGTTGTTGCCTGTGCCGGTGGTTCTCAACATGGGGTCTGCGGCCCAGTAGGGGGCCCTCAGAGAGCTGCTAGGACAGCCTTCAGATGGCTGCGGATATTCCTAATAAAAATACAGAAAAGTGACAAAACAAGAAGAAAAACAACCGCCTAACTAAACAAACTGTTGATCTTTAGTGCTACATTTGCATAAAATAACGACTGAACTGAATAAATAAGCTGATTAAAATGTAGTGTTTACTGTATTTTCTTCTGATGCACCTATAAATAAATGTAGTAAATGTAGCTTAGAATGTCTTAAGCCTTGTGCGGGAAAGACTAATACCAAGATCACACACATTCCCCTACAGTGCTCATATATGTGTGTGTGTGTGTGCATACATTAATGTTACTTCATTATGACACTGCCCTGGAATAACACGTGCCGACATAGGTTCACTCAACTGTTAATCTACATTGATGTTGCCGTGTCTTTTCATCCGAATGGTTCTCTTAAGCAAACACTTAAATAAATGTTAGTTTGCATTCACGCCCCAGCAAATACATGTTACTGACTTGACTTCTTCTAGAGTCTCTGTGCTTTATGTCCTCACAGGTTTTTCCTGGATCATCTCCGGACCCTAGTTGTGATAGTGTTTATTATATAGTTACATAGATGGTAGAGGTTTCTATTATTTGCAGTTGTAGTATATCCACTGTTAGTACTTGTATTTGGAGTAGTAGTATTAACAGTTATGAACAATTATTCTGGCTATTGTTAATTATACTAGCACCAGCTGTTTTAGTTTTTTAACCCTTTATAGGGCATTCATTGAAATACACTAAAATTCAACATTTCAACCATAAAGTAATAAAGTCTTGTTATTCGAGGACATGACAAGATTATTACTTTTATGAAATTTTTCTAAATTTGTTTTACTGTCATGTAGAAAATCAAGGTCACTGAAGTTACCATATTTGGTTCCTTGCCCGTAAGTGGCGAGTATATATAAAAAATAGAAGAAAACACATGTAAGGTGAAAGGAACATGTATTTTAGAACACTAGAACATCACTTTTAGAACATTACAACATACTGATCCAGACACCTGTCAACATCCACATTATCCCTTTAAACATCATTACTTACATTAGTACCATTACTTCATGGTACCTAACAAAGCAGGTTCATGCAGAGGTGGACCTTACAGACCCTGTAGACCACAGTGGACCTGAGATTGTTGACTCACTGTCCTCACTGTAACTGTGTTGTAATGTGTGTGGAAATGACCAAAAACAGTCACTTGCCTGATAAAGGGTTAACAGTTCCAGTTCAGTTTGCCGCACATCCATGTGTCTCCCCCTATCTTAAGCACATAGAAAATTGACCTGTGTCCTACATGCTTTGTCCCCTAGGTCTGTGACTGGCAGTGTGGATTGTAGGTATTTAAGACAGAAACATTTAGAGTCTTGTTTCTGAATCATTCCAGGGAGTAAATAAAACATTTCAACAAGTGCTATTGTGTGTGGCTCTGTCTATTTTCTACTCTATTAGGTGTTTTTGAGCCTATTGAGCCTATATGTGCTTGTCTTTTTTAACGTTTTCTGATTCACTGAGTATGCAATTTCTTTCTCACCAAGGTTCAATGCCAGGCAGAGGGGATGTTCAGTACAACTGAAGCTATCACTGTTCCCTGCCTTTTCTTCTTTTTCATTCAGTGCTTTGGCATTTAAGATACACTGGAGCTGCTCTTCAGTTAAGCCGTCTCTAGATTAAAATTCTCCTCTGTGTTACACATCTTTAAAGTAGGTTTAACATTAAAGCTCTGTACTAACAGGAAAAATAATCCTAATCTTGGTGGAGGCAAATAATTTCATGTAATGTGGTAGTGTGTGTTTGTCACTCATGTTGATGAATGTGTGTATATGGAGGCTTACCGAGGGCAGGTTCAGCACAGTCCTTGTACTGTTCAGGCGTGCAGTACGAAGCATCACCTACAAAAAGTTCAATGAAATGAATTACAACATGTTTCTAATGCGCCGACAGTTTTTAATTCCATGAGTCCTTAAAAACTAAGTGTAAACAGTTAAATATCTACAGGCAATATGTGAGGCGCAGCAGCTTTTTCTGCCAGACATAATCCCTGAGCTTTTTCAAATGCCAGCTCCAAATCCAGTATTGATTTGTCATATCAATAAGAGGCTTCTCAACAGCATTTAATCTCACATAAAATATGGCAACCTTGCTGAAAACTCTCGTTGATGAATGGACACTCAATATACCCACCCACTTTTCTAATATTTTATTTGCTGACCAGCGTTTAGTGCTTACCGGGCATGTGCACCATCCTGCAGTTGCAGTTCTCCACAATGTAGCGGGTTTCACAGTCGATCCTGCAGGCGGTCACGCTGTAGACCTGGAAGAAACCGGACTCCAGAGCCTTGGACTCGCACTCTCCCCACGGGGGAGGCAGGTAGGTCAGCTATAAGAAAGACAGAGAGAGAGAGAGAAAGAAACAGCAGAGTTACTGGAAATATAAGAGAGATACTACTGCTCAAACAAAACTAAAACTTAAACTGAAAAAGTTATGTTAACTAAAAAAAATATATATAACAGGAAAGTCTATGTGAATATGTCCACTTTAAAATATTTAGATATGACATAAACTATCATTAGAGTTCCAATGTTATGTGAAAGATATATGATGCACTGATTGGATGGTATTTTTAATTTTGTTGCACTTTAATGTTGTTACAATGACAATAAAAATATTGTATTGTCTTGTATTCTACAATGTCAGTGTAACATATTGAACTGAATTTATTCATAGCATGGAAAGACAGGTCACTGTGACTATATGTGACCACTAGAGGGAGTAGGGATTCATATGGTGAGGAAAATGAACGCCAATGTCCAATATCTGGATGAGACAAAAGCTAGAAGCTCTAAATGAAAAGAATGGAGTTCGATGCTGAAATGTCAGCATTTCATCTACATGAGTGAATTTGAGCCTGAGACTTATGAAGGTATAAAGTTATTATGGAATGTTATTATCACTGCTAAGTTGCTGTTCGTTAATCCATGGTTCAGACTAAACTGTGACAGTTCTGACCTTGTTTGTTCGTTTCCAAACAGATCTTTAATTCAGCTATTGACAACACAAACTGTACAGAAAACAGGTGATTTGTGGTTTTACTCTGTCTGTTTTCTGTGAGCTAAGCTAACAGAGCTATTAATGTAAACTATCAGCTGATGCAACATGTGAAGATTACAAGACATTGTTATGTATTTTAACCGAGTGAGTTGATGTTTGTAGGAGAAAACTTAATAATAAGGCCAATGTGTGAGTAAATGAGTTTCACACTTTATTCAGTGAGTGATAATGGCTTTAGGGACACGGCGTTGATTTGTTGAATGTTTTGGTACGTCCCCCTACTTGATGCCACAACCCCTATATAAGCAATGAGCAACACTAAATAAAAACTACAAGAAATGAGCTGAAAACAAAGAGAATGCCACTTAAAGTCCACTGCAAAAACAATTCATTAAGAGAGAATTGTCTAAATTGTCATGTATTCTGTTAATAAGGTGCATTTTAGTGGGCTAACATTTTAAAGAAATAAATAGCTAATAAAGGGTGAAATTACAGGCAGTGAATTTTGTTAAACTGAGAAATTGTGCAAATGGTCTCACAGTTACTATAAAAATAAGGAAAACACTTTGTTCTTCTGCCATTGCCAAGATCAGTTTCATTTTTAAGAAAAGATAGTGATTTGTTTAAACTGTTTTTTTTTTTTTTGTTTTTAAACACATGGGGCATTTCTAAAAACGATGGTTTTGTAAATTATTGCTGTCTTTAATCCAGCTTTTTTTCAGCCTCATAACACCAGGAAAAACCAAAAACGAACTCTGGAAACTAAATTAAATCCAGTCAGTTCTTGAAAATAAACCTAAAAATAAACTAAAATACTGTCTCAAACATTTTCTATAGCTTGAACACACTTTCACAGTGAAGCCCCATCCATGTGCTAAACGTGTAGACATCCTGACAGCATCTCTCCAAAACACGTTCCTTAGTGCTTGAAATCCTGCCAGCGGTGCGAAGCAAAAGAGCCTCACAAAAAGCCAGGCGAGCGGAAAACAATTCAACAGATAGCCAGGCTCTGTTTGAAAAATCCCATAACACCCGGCGTCAGGAGCACAAAAGCTCCAAATGTTGTCCTCCTGCTCCTGCAGCTTCGAAGACGGGGACGACAGATGAGGACCAGGGGACGCCGGGCCGAGCAGTATGAAGCCCCATCTGCTCCGTGATACCAACAGCGCTCTCTGGCCGTGATCTCGGTATCCATCACCCGGCACCATCAGCTCCCCAGGTCCCTTCATTGTCATCACGACGCATCCCACCTGATTTGGCTTCCTCTGCCAAAGGAACTATTTTTTCTTTCTACGAGCCAAAACACTACATCCTGCCAGGTGAAATTTGGCCGCAGTTTGCTTGTTAGTCCTGACAGTAGTTGAAACGCTGCCCCTCCTATCAGGTAATGATGTAGCTCAGCGTTTGGGGACTGTGATGCTGTAGGTCTGCAAATACAATAACCTGCAATTGCTGAACATCCCAGAGTCCTGCAGCCTCTGCGGTAATTAACCCTTAATGGACAATTGTGTCACCGGCGCCGCATTTTCTGCATAACCATCATTCAACTGACCGTAACTCCTGAACCGTTTGCACTATTGACAAAATCAAAACGTCAACTGAAAGCTCAGCGTGAGAGCGTTCTATTGATGTATAACACATGGGTGGAAGTGGGCGGAGCAGAGAGCAGCAGAGTGCAGTCAGTGAGAGGGAGATGGAAAATTTTCATTATTTTTTTTGTTGAGTTTCACTGTTTTTTCGCAAACATTGATGTTTTTCTGAGTAAAATGAAAGGCTGTGTCTGCAACTAGACAGAAAGTGCTACAGGCTAAAAATGACGAGAAATAACTAAAAATAAGAAGCTGTAACATGGACACAGAATGATGTAGACAAACAAAAATGCTTGAGAACATGTAAAATAGTTGAAACTTATATAATCTCAGTTTCATTATGCAAATTTACAGTTGTTTTTCTCATAAATATGATAAAAAAAATTCTAGTCTGTTTTTTTTTGTTTGTTGCTATAACACACTATTTTAAGCATTTATTACATACAATAATGAAAATGAATGTCCAGATATTAGAGGTTAAGTTCTTTCTGCAAAAAATTGTGAAATAATTGGCAAAAAACACATTTTCGGACACTTTCATAACAAAAACATCTTTAGTAAATCAGACGGCCTGTTATAATAGTAGTCCTTATAGGGTTAAACATGACCTCCCTGATGTTGGCAGTAAATGAGAGCGATGAATAACGACACACAGATGCTATTAATTTTATTAGAGACTTTACAAAGGTGCTCCTCAGCAATCCTTAACCTTTAAATCCACCTTCACACCTCAGCTAATCTGCAATTCAGGCTTAATTAGAGTCAACTGTGGCTGATTCAGGATCTGATTATTTCTCCATAATCAGATAATCTAAGGTGCTCAATAACACTTTCAACCGCTTTGAGACCTGCTGACATGATTATGGTCTAATAGGACCTAAGGCCTGTGCCCCCCCTTCTCTAAGACATTAATCTATGCCGCATTCTGAGCAATTTTGTATTTGGTTGAAATAAAGACATGGATTTGGGAAGAGGGTGACAATACTGGACATTCTCACTCTGCATTCTCAGCTCATAACATACTGTTGTTTGTTCAGGGTATCACATTTTGATGCAGAAGTGCAAGGTCGCCATCGGTTTTGAGAATGAGGGGAGGTCTGACACATACTCAGGCAATGTCACGGTTGTTGACAAAGTGGAGATCCTGCATTAATCCTAAGAATTAGACCTCTCATTGATGATGCATATGTACCACATACAGGCAAATCACATTGTTATTTCATTATTTTAAGTCCTAATTAGCCCTAAATACTACTACTACTACTACCACTACTACAAATAATAATAATAATAATAATAATAATAATAATAATAATAATAATAATAATAATAATGATCATCATCATCATCATCATCATCATCTGTGTAAAAATCTCAGGCAGCTGTAAGCTTAGTTGGTTTTGCAGGGTTGTGATGAGTGTATGTCTTTAATAGTAATAATTAATGTTACTAATAATAATAATTAGTTAATTCATTAAGCACTTTCCCAAATAATATTAAAAAATGCTTTCCAAGTTGAATAAAAGCAAATAAGAAAGAATAAAAAAAATACTTTCACATAAATCACACAACCATTTAAAATAAATTAAACCAAATCAATGTATGTTCATTATTACTAAAAGCCTTCAAAAGAGTTTTATAAATGCTACAGACCTAAAACCAGCAGGACGTGTCATGAATGTGTCACAGTCTGCATGTGATGAATAGGTGCATAAAATAAAAGAAGCTGACCAGATAAAACATGAAGTATGCCGTGTTCATACCTACAATGAAGTAAAAGTAAAACTACATTCTCATATCACTACAGTATTTTAATTTAATTTGCATACTTTCATAATTTTTCTTGGGGGTTGCATAATAAAGGCTAAAAGTGGCACAGCTGCTGCAAACAAAAACCATGGGGAAAGCTGGCAACAAACTGCCCTGTGAATGTGTAATCATTACTCTGTGGTCCATCATTAAGGCACAAGTGGATGTAACTATAATTAGTAATGCAAATTCCATTAAATAAATGTGCTGCTTAGATGTATTTTCATGATGTGTCAAGTGATATAATTTTTTTTCAGGGCTGCAAGTTGGTGTAAGAATTTTGAATAATATAAACTCCAACGCAAAACTGAAATAACTAAAGGAATATGCTTACTTTCCCGGCCTGATTATGTGCATTTTTTTGGATATTTGCACAGCTCATGTATTTGCCTTATTTGTAAATGCCATATTTTTAAAATTTTTCATATGCATGTCATTTTGTGCTGTGCTATACACAAATACAATTCTCTGTTTTTGTCTTTTAAAAGTATAGGCCGCTCCCAGCAGCGTTTCCTCTAAAGTTAACTGAAAATGTAAATAATTAAACATAAACCAGACATCTCCGCAAAGTTTTATAGAGTAAAAAAATAAATAAAACTAGTAAAACATAGTGTTGGTGTTAAATGTGAGTGTAAATAAGCAGCAGCAGATTGTGTTGCAGAAGGCAGAGTTAGTCAGTGATGCTACAGAGTGATGACACACACAACCAAGTGCATTTTAATTCATTTTATCAGATGTAAATAATGCTAATAATTGTAAAAATGCTGTGTAACCAATCTGATAATGGGCCGGGCACATAATTGGTCCAACAATGCGCTCCAGTTTTATTTATTCACACCAGCTGAACTAACATTTGTCATTATTTGGGTTGTGTCAAATTAGAAAGTGTCCTTTCAGCAGCACCCTGTGCCGTCAGCGTCACAGCGATGACGATGCTGAAGATCAGATTTGAGTCGAGGGAGGCTGAAGATGCACACGGCATGTTGCCTCTGTTCACGAGGGGGTTCATGTGTATTTTGGGTGATTCCAAGAGGAGATGTGGCAGGCAGAGACCAAAAGAAAACTAAAACTGTACCAATACGGCAACATCGAAAAGACGATGAAAGAGCTCAGGTAAAAAAAAAAAAAAAAAACGTAGACGAGGCAACATGTAAACAGGGAAAAGTCCTGGTGAATCTGACTGCGGCGCTGCTTTGATATCACATATCCAACCCTGTCTCCTGATTTTATTAGAGGTGTTATAGTGCAGGAGATGGTGCTGCTTCATTTCTGCTTCTTCCTCTTATTGTTTAGCATTTATTGGTGGATGTCGAACCAGTTTAGATGCACATTACCATATGAAGTGGACTGGATTCACTATATTCATTTATTCCTCTGACAGTCACTTATTACTTCCACTGAGGAGCATGTGCTGAGTGGAAGAGCGACACCTAGTGGTAAAAATCAGCCTGAACGTTCAATATAGTGTTGACACTGGTCCAACTCCAGTCCATTGGTTTGTCTCAGAGTGATGATATGTTGACCTCTTATCTCAAACCAACCTGCTACGGTGCTAATCTGGCTCTCTTGGTTATATGAGCTGATATGTAAGGGCGTTTTTAACTCTCAAAAGCCCAGAGCACTGTCTCAGACCTCTACTCCTTCTGTATTTATTCTGTTTTTCTACAATTTTCTACATCTGTATAATTTATCTTTGATTTAGAAGAACCCAAAGTTTTGTCCGGTTCATTTAAAGTCCAGTTAAAGTCTCTTTCCTGTGAGCGCTAAAAGAAAGTCACTGTTTGCAGCTTCCAGAGGATATTTTTCTCTATATCTAACCTTTATTAAACAAGTAAACGTCTCTCATTTTACAATTGTTGAGGGTGTTTCTCAAGGTATTTATTTATATTTAATTAATGGACCATGTGGGCAGCAGTGGGGTAGACCTTTCTGTGTGGAATCTAATCTGACCTGTAGGTGTGAATGTTTGTATATGTCAGCCCTATGATGAACCGGCAACGCATCCATGGGGAACCCCACTTTCATATATTGGTATCTGGGATAAACCCTCGCACCCCCACGATCCCCTCGATGATTAAGCAGTTCAGAAAATGAATGAATGAATGAATGACCGTGTACACTGTCTGGAATGAATTGTACTTTCAACTAAACTAATGTAAAGAATCAAACATATTTGTTTGCATAAGTGATGGAACCTCTGAATGTCAAAAGAAAGATAAAAAGCAGCAGTAGATATATTTGTTTTGGCTTTTGATGGTCAACCCCACAACACCTGAATTTATGTACAAGTATATTAAAAAAAAAAAGTTTTTGCTCACAAGAAGATGCTAAATACATACAGAATGATGCAAATTTGCCACAACAGGTATAATGGTCAGTAGCAATGAAAAAGTAATAAAACCAATTTCACATTGTAGGAAATGGAGATGGTTTTATTGATGCAACAAAATTATTTTCCTGACTAGGTACATATCCAATAAGCCCAAACAGGCATTGGGGGAATACGTATGGTATTTAGGCTGATTAATGGAAACCGTTTGATGCAAATCTGCGACGTTTGACGTAAGGGGGTTAACCTCAATGTCATATTGATGTGCAGAGGCAAGCCACAACGTCAAATTTTCCAAAATGAAATGGCTTCTGTTATGGTTTTCTTTTCTTTCTTTTTTTTTTTTTTGTGGGAGGTTGGGGTAGCAAAGAGCTAAAGCAAAACACAAAGACCCTGAGCCTGAATCATGAGGCATCAAAGGAGTAATGTTATAATGAAGACCGTTTTTTTTTATCTTCCAGAAGAATGAATTTCTCAGCCGAGGGAACACCGTGCCCTTTTAGCTTCACTCAAAGCCCTCAGAAGGGTAATTTCTATGTGTGGAGAGCTTAAGTTTAAAATTGCCTTCCTGTGTGCAAGGGTTTGTTCAGTCCTCACTCTAGTATGTGTACTTTGTGCTTTTAGCTAAACTTGATTAAGCTGCTTTGATCTGAGCCCAATATTATAAGCCAAAATGAGTTCATTTAAATTCTTTGTCAAAGTCATTTGTGCGGGCAGATGGTTGATTGGTATCCAAAGTAAGACCCTACTAATCACAGTTTTTATATGCTCCATAAGGTCCCATCCCAAATCTTTGTCCCAAATACTTACACAATCATCATTTAAGCGATTGTCTCTGAACATATTTCAAAGTGTCCTCGGGGGTTCGTGCTGACGAAGAAGCATGACGAGACAGGTGGGAACATCTCGCCGTAGGAGACTTTTCCTCTTTACTTGTGACACATAGTGTAGTTCTGCCTTAATTAGCTGCAGCTAAATTTGCTGTGTTCCTACTGTGCAAGCTTGTGGCGAGGGATAGTGTTTACGCAGCAGGAAAACAAGGGAGGGCCTGTCTTCACCCTGCCAGTCACTGGATCTGGCTGACAGATGAGCAGAGACAGGAACCCTGGAGGCTCATTACTCAGAAGGCCTGACCAGCGCTGCACAGATCACCATCTTCCCATCCTGCCAGAGCCTAACACTGAGGTGACTGTTTACCAGCACCAAACTATGAGGTTTCAATCAGAGTTGGTTAGAAGAAAAGTCTGTAAAGTTGTCAACTAAACTCCATTCCATTGTTCATTATTTAGTTTTTCAGTTTAACTCAAGGGGCAACGAATGCGGTTTAAAAGTGAAGCCAGTGTGGAAGTTAAAAACCGCAGATGGCCATTAAATGCTGCACCAAAAAGTACTCCCATTGACTGGCATTACAATATTCTCTAAAAGTAGTAAGTCACTTTTTAAGGATTCATTCTGGTCTTATTTGCATCACTAACTACTTAGTGCATGGGTGGTGTTTTGTAAATTATTGTTTTAATAAGATTTTAGGATACTTTAATGTCTGCCTGATGACGATTAAAGCTCACAAACCTGTTGAGTTTGACTTTCAGAACTTCTGTTCATTGACTAAAATATTGCCCCTAGTTAACCCATAAAGACCCAAACATCCACCAGCGACCAAAATCAGTTACTGATATAAAAGATTAAATAACTGTTGATCCACTAATCCTATTAATACATATCAATAATTGGTGTAAAATGCAGTTCGTCATTTTTTCATGGTCATCAGATATGACCCATTTGGACGTTCAGAGGCTCCATAGTGAACATAGAAACACCGTCATCTTCTACAACATTGATTCACCAGTAAAACTCATCTAGTTTGATAAATGGCAGTGGATGGAGACACTTGGTTTATGTTCAGTAAATGATATATTTCACTGAAAAAGTCACTTTTTCTTTCAGTTTTCTCTATTTTTGATATAATACCCATCAACTTTAATCTGAGCTTTTATGTACATCTACATGATCAGTACATTAAATAAAGGAAAATATCAGATTTTAACTTCAAAATGCAAAATACAGAGGATAATTCATTTGAGAACTGCCACAAAAAAGGTATTGGGTCTTTATGGGTTACAGACCTCTGATTTATAACTCTCAGCTCTTCAACCTAAATCCCAGGTAGTATGATACTGCATGAAAAACTATCCATCCATCCATTCTCTGAACTGCTTAGGTGGGAGGTGTTGGAGCCTATCCCATCTACCTTTTGGATGAAGTAGGGGTAGATCCTGGACTTGTTGCCAGTTCATTGAAAGGCTGACATATAGAGACAAACAATTCTTACATTCACACAAACAGGTGACTTAGACACACCAAATAACCTATTAAGGGGCATGTCTTTGGACGGTGGGAGGAAGCCGGAGTACCTGGAGAGAACCCACACACACACAC
>JAPQRQ010000027.1:16321887-16336444 GCA_037367365.1 Apogon talboti
GTTGCATTGGTAGGAGTTTGGGATCAAAGACAGGAAACACTGCGTTCACTGTTAATCACTGGTATATTACGTTTCAGGTTTGTCAGCGGCGGTGCTTTAAGATGGATTTTTCATTTCATGCTCCTCCTCCTTTATTGACACTGGCCTTCCCATGGATGGTTTACTGAAATGATTGATCCACCAGTTAATGCCGTACTGCCAGAGGGGCGGTGTGGATCGGAAGAATATGAAGTACCACATTACAGGTTCATTCACCTCTGCAAAACAGAGGTGCTCCTGACAGATATGTATCTGCACAAAATAAATGACACACTAGGTACCGCTGGAGCGCAGGGAAGAGGACAGCAAATAAATATTCATGGTGCCATCACTCCATGTTGGTGCAGGTACACAGTTTGCAGGCAGTTTGTTATTTATTTATTTATTTATTTATTTATTTTTGGGGGGGTGGTATACATCACTGCTCGGAAAAGAATGAGATACTCGAGTGTAAAATGTTGCTACCAATGCAGGATTTACCTACCGGTGCACTCGGCGCCCTTGTTTGCGTTCGTGAAGTGAAAAACAGAATGTGGTAAACGTCTTGGCGCCCTACATGAACGGTTAATGCTTCCTCCTATATTGGTAAAGTAAGAGTTCTATGTCACTCCAACAACGATGAAAATTCACGTGCAATGCTTGTTAAAAGATTGTTTTCTCCATGAAGACAGAGTCTTAGCAGTTTTGTTGCGAGTCGGAGGAAAAAGTTCTTAATGTTGGTTTTGGTTTTCAGTATAAAAATCAATAGACCGTTATAGAGACTTTGACTTTATGGGTTTAACGCAGGAGGTGTCAGAAAAATTAGCACAGGGATAACTAGCTTGTGGTGGCCAAGTGTTCTTAGCAACATCACTTTTTTTTTTTGCCCACCGGTGTGAAGCTGGCACCTGTGGCATTAAGACTGAACACTTTTAAGTCTGAATCCCAAATCTCATACCAACACGTCATCGATATACACGTTTTAACAGCTCATGGAGCTCTTGCTGCTTTGAGGGAATAGAATGTTATTATAATAACCCCCCACCCCCCACCAGGACTGGATTGTGTGTAATAATTATTTGATTTTGCTTAATTTTAACTTCTCCTCATTTTATTTTACGTTTACCACTGGTACTTTTTATGTTATTATGCAACTTTTACACACACACCCACACATATACCTGTACATATTGTTGTGAGCTGCCGACACCTTGAATTTCCACCAATAACGTCAGTTGTATTGCATTGCATTGAATTGCACTGCAGTGTATGGTATATGATTCCATCAAGTACTCAATCTAACATGATCTGTTTCTCAAAGGAAAAAAACACTCTCTCATGTCAGTGCCCTGGATTTTCAACATCCAACATCCACTTCAACCACCTCATCCCCCCAAAAAATCTTTCATTCATTTCAGATCTTTCATTTACAAAATGACTTTGTGCATGTCATCACCTCCTATGTGTGTCGAAGCTCGGCGATCAGCTGTGCAAAGGTGGCTTTCATTAGCGGTAACACTGTGTTGACATGCACCGCATTACTTTGACTCCTAAATGAAAACACTTTCTAATGATGTCTCATGTGAACTCCATTTTACGCAGCTGTCTAAACCCTCCAGAGAGTGAAGTCTTCTATTTAACCCTCACCGCCTAATTGGTTGGATGTGTAGCAGTATGCGTAATTACCCAACAGTAATTTGCTATTCCGTTACATAAAGACGGCGCAGATTAGACTGGATATTCTTCCACCGATGGTTGATTTTTTTTTTCCCTTCTCTGAGTTCCCATGTGGCAACTTGTCAGACTCAGACCTGCTCTGAATTTCTTATATGGAGGAGCTGCTTTGGTGGGGACACTTCCAGCCCTCTTTGAGTCCCTTTGTCACAACTGATGATGTTTGACGGAGGGGAGCAGGGTCGGGTCAACATCCCATTAGACCTCAGTCAGACAGAGGCTTGTCTTCATCCACTCTGTGACAAAGACACTAACAAAACCTTGACAGTGGGCTTCTGTTATTTTCAAAAACCCCCATCGCTGACCCCCGACTCCTTTCTCGCACTCATTCTCATATCCTGTTCCTGCTGATCTGCTGCCTAAGGTAGAGCTGTCAGAAGGAAGACGGTAATGAGTTCTCAAACCTGTGGAGGAATGTATAATAGAGATATGAGAATACAGCTGCGGCCCGGAAAATGTGTAATGGTACACGGACCTATCAATTCTAATTTAACAAGTAAACTGCCTTGGTGAACAGATAAACAGACATTACCGATCGACTGTACTGGCTGTCATCTGTCATTCAAGATAAAGTGGCCTGTAATAAACAAACTCATGATTATATGAACAGAGGTCAGACTTGATTAATGCCATTGAGTCCATGCTGATTCCCATCTGTTATTGTATTAATTCATGTCTATATGGGCTCTTTAAGACCTAACACTAATGGTTTTAGTGCTGCTGAAAACAAATATTTATGATTAGTTCAAATATGTGTAAAGTCAAGTGTTTTATGATATGTCTCATTCCACTGTATAGGTTTGTCATTTCCCAGACAGCGCTAACATTTGATGACTCATCCTGCAGTTGAGGGCATATACTAATTTTAGATCCAATGAATCCCTTAAATTTTAATGTTCCCTGCAGAGGAAATAGGAGCCTGCTGTGTTATGAGATGTCATTTGGTCGTTGGGGAGGGGCTCCACAGGTGAGCTTGACCAATCATAGTTGGCTTATTAAAACAGGACTGCAGGTTTTTACCTTGCAAATAGTTGCCATAAGTATAGTTGCACATGGTACTGACTCTCCTCTGAGCATCAAATTGGTGAAACCACACTGTAACGTTGTTAGTGATTGGTGTCCATTGGAGGGGAGGGAGGTCCACCACCACCACCACAAATATAACTTAATGCAGGTGAGACTGGTTTTCTTTTGATATAGTTGTTAGTAGAGTGGCAGCTATCGACTGTTTTCTTTGACTCAATTCGATTAAACGATTATTTAAATAGCAAAAAAAAAAGTCAAAAATGTGGAAAAAAAAACATGTCTCAAAATGCAACAACTTGTCCTTTAATCCAGAGCCAGATGAAACAACAGCCACAAAAAGTATAGAAGTAATAGAATATATAAAAAAAGTATCTATATATGAACAACAAGCAAGTCATATGGCATCTACTAACAATATGTGCACTAGTCTTCAACAAATGTGTCCAACTGACTAACAACTAAAGATGTAACTAACATACAACTACACAGCCACATATTTTTAATGTTTGTTTCATTTTCTGCCTTTTTGTCCTCGTTGATTAAAAAAAAAAAAAAACAAAGGTTCTTAATCGATTAGTCGATAAATTGTTTCAGCTCTAGTTGTTAATAATCAAAGCCAAACCATTTCTTTGACACTGATTATGATTCTACAAACTCATACCAGGTATTAATATCCTGATAATGTCCATTCATACATTTACTGAACCGCTTAATCCTCCAGAGGGTCATGTGGTTTCAGAGCCTATCCCTGACATGTACATATTAACAACCATTCAATGATCCTGACAACATGTTTCAATATAAAGAGGTTTCGTTGTGAACTCTCTGCAGAATAGTCATATTTCCTGGATTACTGTGGACCATATTGAAATTTAATTGGCACTTTAACATGGAATGCATTTTCTGAAGTCAAGTATCATGTATAATAGTGTATACATGAATCCTGCTGAACTGATATAATAATAATAATAATAATAATAATAATGTCTCAAAAGTCATCTGCTATTTCATCATAAAGCCACTTTAGAACTCAGTAGTTTAATATTAGGTTATTTTGAAGTAGTATTTTTTTTTTAAATATATCAATTGTTCTAAATGATATTAAAATTCCTCATATATGATTATAGCAATATCAATATAGCAGCAGTAGTTCTGGTGATCAGTTCATGAATGGATTAAATATCTAGCAGATAATGATAAAAGGTTAAAAAAATCTTTAATTCACTGCAGAAACTGTGTTAAAGAAGCTCAAGCTATAATATTAAACAATAGAATTAGAATTTAAATATACTTTGTGTTAATTCTACATTATATCCATCTCTAAAAGCTTCAATAACAAGAAGATTAAAAAGCAATGAATTCATTATTCACAGCAAACTCTGAATACATTTGTACTCGCAATTAGTAAATTAAAAAAAGAAAAAAGAAAAGGAATCAATGGACCCTCGTTAGGTTTACGTCTGCTGCTTCTGTCTGTTGTTGCTGCTAAATCATTTTGGATGTTTTTAATTGACTCTGTATAAAATGTCAGAGAAGTTGCCGCCAACATCAGCTGTTTTTTTTTTTCTCCGAGGTCTGAGAGCTGAGGCCAAAGTGAGAGCTTGCTGCTGCTCTACCACCAATTAAAATGCCTTGTGACCGGCAAAACAAGTCTCATTAGTATTCACAGCTGCCGGGGTGAGTGTGTGGAAGCGCGGAGCCGCAAACACGCCGTGACCTCGCCCCGTCCGCCGCGTAGCGCCTCCCGCAGAGTAACAAGTCAAAGACGACGTGGTCATTAGTGTTTATTCCTGTCATGATGAAAGGTCAGTTGTTCGCCGCGTCCGCCCACGAGTCCGGTTCCGAAACATGCCCCCGGTTAATGCAGAGAAACGGAAATGCAGATTCACTTAAATGGACAAAAACGGCACTTGTGAAGAAGACCAATTTTAATAGTTATCGATCTAAGAACTCTGCGGAAGACTCTCATAGTCTTAACCGTTTTCAATTCAGTCAGCTTTGTTGTACACAACTCTATTCCCTTATCGCGCCCTCGCTAGAAGCTTACTGATGCGAAGCAAAACTGATTATTGCTTCAGTAAGAGGATGCTATCTTGTCTTTATTTCTGCGTTTGCACTCGCATTGGTCCCGTCTTTATCGCCGTCAAAGTCATCAAAATACCCAGAAGTCGGCGCCATATTTACAAACCCCACTTTAAATCCAACTGACACAGCAAAGCCATATCTACCAAAAGAAAACAGCGTTGCCATATCTGCCATTCCGCCCCTGTTCAGAGTTTTTCCATTAGGTGAGTTGATTCGGTGATGCATGCAGCCTTTTCTCGTTAAAAACCATCTGTAAACAGAAAAAGCAGATAATGAATCCTTCGCATTCCCCGTGGTCTCCTTGACACCGGGTATATCTTGTTGAAAACTCTGCCTCTGCTGAATTTGCGGTTTATTTGATATTACTTTCTCTATTTGTTTCCACTCAAAGAGATATTGAGGTGTGTTTTCATTTTTCGCTGAATGACATTCCGCCGTCACCTCTTTTATATTTTCCATTTCAGGAATAAGCAGGTAATAAGACACTTCTCTTGCTCATCCCATTTGCTTTTTTTTTTTTTTTTTTTTTTTTTTTTTCGGCAGGGGGGACATAAAGTGAAAAAAAGCACTGAAGAGTAAATTGAAATGTTAAGCATAACAGTCAGCCAACCAGTTTTATCAGTTCTCACCGAGCGCTTCCAAGTTTCAAGGTTACACGGCTTTGGAATGAGCTGTCTATTGTGATCTGGTGTTATTGTTTGACAAATCAATATCCATTATGGGAAAGTTTAGCAGGCGTTTTATGATAAAACCAAAGCAGAGAAAGGAATGCGAGGGTTAGAATCGAAAAAGAAGAGAGAGGCTTTGGCTTTTTCTTTTTTTTTTTCTTTTTTTTTATTCTCGGGGCTTACAGAGAGGAGAGAAGAGGAGCAAAGTTTATGAAAAAGGTCTTTGAGTTGCAAGGTGTGCACTTTCTGCGCTGGCTTCTTGGCGGCGGCAGTTAAAGTGGTTGTACTGCTGTGGGGGATAAATAATGCAGAAGGCTGCTGCGTTAGCGACAGGGTTGGCACCGAGTACGGAAAAGGAGGGGTTTGAACACACACACACACACACACACACACACACACACACACACACACACACACACACACACACACACACACACACACACATCCAGCTGCCTGGCTCATCATTATGGCTTTATGCACACCACTCCACTACCTGCAACTTAAACACCCTCCCATCCCCAAAACATAATTCACGTCATATTAAACAAATTCTGCCATTTATGTGACGCGTTGGGAGTTTTACGGTGGGAATTTATCATTGCACCCTAATGTAATTTTACCACGCCACTCAATAATATTTTATTTTACAAGACAGCGGCGTAAGTGAGGAAGGGTGGCGATGGGACACAAAGGATGGCAGTCGCAGCCGCTGTCGGAGAGATATTTATGCTCTCTGCGAATACGGGGGGAAAAGGGAGGGTGAAAGATGAGAATGAAATCTACAAAGAGAGCAGGAGATAAAAATGAAAGGAGGGGGAAGAAAAAAAAACACTCATCAGGAATCCAAAGACAAACACTCCTTTTAAGTGGGGAAGTGGATTGAATGCCCGTGGCTCCACTCTGACCGGGGTTAGTCTTTTCGGCGGGGCTTGTGTGTTGAAGAATGATTTGGTTTAATGGAGTTTCCACTGACGGAGGCTGCACACACACACACACACACACACACACACACACACACTGAAGGGTTTCACCTCTGTTGGAAGGACCGTATTGATTACTATGCTGCTTTAGGATGCGGTGTGATACAGTTCTGCAATACTCCCCATTCTAGTCCTGCATCTGTAAATAACTGGAACAAAAAACGAGCTGAAATCGACATCCCACGCGATTATCCTTCTGCTTTCGAGGCTCGTTTCACCCATGTTGCATGTTTAATGAAAGGTATACGACGCTGTTATCCAAAGGGTGCATGCAGCAGGACCTGGGAGCACCAGGACAAAATCAGACCGGAGCGTTGCAGTGTAATTCATCATCATATACACAGGCTCCTGGGCCAATAAGTAAAGGCCATACAGTGAGTTCCAATGGTGCTTTGAGCCCAGTTCAGACTCACCACAAGGCAAAAACAACAACAAAACATTTTGGGATATTTCAGGGAGAAGTTGCTGTAGTTTTACGAGACCTGTCTTAGTTCTGGCAGGGTTCCTATAGGGTTCTACATGTTAAATTTAAGACCTTTTAAGACTACTTAGAACAGAATTTAATGCCCATTTCAGGGCCATACTGGCAAAAATTTCTGACTCCTACAATTTAAAAAAATTGATTTATTTACTCCAACCCCTTGTTATGAGTCATTCCTCACCGGGGGCTGCAAAGTTAGCAATAATTGGTTCCAAATTTCAATGTACATTAAATTGTCAGATTGGAATGGGTTGAACTGAGTAGACTAACGTTACTTTATCTGCAGCTTATACATTTAACACAACACAGCCTACAAGTTTATAGCAACATAAATGAAGCACTACCATATCAAATTTAATACCTTTTAAAGACTTTTTTAAGGTATTGAATGCAGATTTGTAAATTCAAGGCTTTTAAGACTTTTTAAGACCCCGCAGGAACCCTGTCCAGTCAAGCTGATTGATGGAAAATCAGCCTGTCAAGTTGACAATAATATTATATTGTGTTTTTCTCAGTATTCATAAGCTGTCGATGAAGTACTGCAGTGAAATGATCAAAAAGAAAAAAAAAATCCTGAACTTCTTGTCTCTCAATGCTGAAAATGCAAATGTAAAAAAAAAAATAACCCACTATCTCTGTCCTCATTCATATTTTACGATGATGCAACTTTTATCTGGTTATTACAGATGTAATGAAAGTTGCTGCTATGGCAACGATACACCGTCTCATTTGGTCCCATTGGTGTAAACCAGTAGGTTTTCAGACGTCCCAGTCTTTAAATCTGTGGTCTGGAGAACATTTGCACATGCATAGAGTGAAATATGGAAGCATAGGGTCTGTAGAAAGTCTTTTTTCCTTATCGCTCATCTTTCAGTTTGGTAGATCAGGGTGTGTTTTGATACTGACATGACACAGCTGATGCTCCACGCCAGGGAAAAATGCCTGGAGAGCAATAACAAGGGCTGAGTGCTGACTGTTAGCATGCTGAAACGATCCCAAAAGGGCGACTTGTTTGATTTGTTGTCTTGGTCCCGGCAACAAATTGGAGCTTCGCCAGAGTCGCTTTCGCCCAAAGAATAAAACCTGGACTGTCTGTTCAAGAGAAGAGATAACTAGTCAAAGACGAGCCTCCCCCGGTCCAGACAGCTGTCATCAGCCTGGCAGGAGGAGGTCACATGGGATCACAACTGTGTTCTCCTTCCAATAACAGACACTAAAACCAGAATGTTTCCACATAAAACCTACATGTTAGGGTAAAGGGTACGATATTGTAACTTCAACCACTGACACATAATGGGCATCTTATAAGGGCATTATTATATTCATATCTGAAACATCTCTTACTGATTTTTTTTTTATCCAACTGGTTTACATGAGCATGGCACGACAGATTGCGCTAACACTTGTAACTACGGAAAACTGTGCAAATGACCCCGTAATGATAACGACGGCCACCTGTGTCACCAGCTGCATCCAACAGAATGACAACAATTTATGATGAGCACAGGCTTTTCAAGCACAACATAGAGAAATTAATGAAATACGCAATTATTCACTGAAAAACACTGACACGAATCCTCTATGGAAGACATTCCAGCAAATAAAAAAAAATTCAGACATCTCCCCAGTCACCATTTTTTTCCAATCAGAATCACTTCAATGTAACGCAAAACAATGGATTAGCCAATAGCAGAAGCTTAATTTAAATAAAATGAAACTATGATCAGAAAACAGCAAAGGTAAGACAATATTCATAATCATCGCCTGATAATGCGACCTTTATTTTTCCTCTTCTTTGTCTGTTGAGTTTAAGTGGTAGGGAAATAATACTTGTTCTGATGGATCTGCCTTGTGTTAGGTTTTCGTCTACATGAACCAGAATAACTAGAGCGATGATGGGGTTAGGGTTAGGATAAACAAAGGTCTAACACATGACGTTGATGCATTTTTTGTTGAATACTATGATGTTCGAGACCCTAAAACTCCCAAACTCTTTCCAGAAATAATTGTTTTCAGTGTAACCAGAGTTTTAATGTTGATGAAAGAAAAAACACGAGGATATATCCGTTTTTCACAGTCTTTTGCAAAACCGTGTACACTTACTGAACCTGTCTGTTGCAGTTATAATAGTAATTCAGTAATTCTTAACAGTTTTTGACGGGATCGGAGCAATATAATGTTTGTTAATTAGTGTCTATTTTTTTTTACTTTATATGGTTCTTTGCCTATCACTTGTGGAAAGAGAGTGAATAAATGAATTTCCTAAAATGCTGAAATATTCCTCGGAAGCCAAACCTCAGCTCTAGTTTAAAAACATTGCCTTTATTTTAGTAAAAGTTGTCTCCCTGTTCAGTATTCTTCAGGAGATTCCAGAAGTTTGTTCAATAAGCTCACTTGCCCATAACTTCTAAGGCAATGAAAGTATTGTAAAACATATTTGTTTAGGTCTCACTCTTCTTTTTATTACAGCTCCTTCTCAAGGACTTGAGTTTGTGAAAATACTTCAGAAATGTATGAAATGACAGAATCTTTGGGTTGAACGTCTTGTACTTAATGAATAGTAATTGTACTTCCCCCTCCTTCGTTCTCCACCTGTCTTTTTTGCAGGTACAGGGAAATTAGAATATTAAAATGGGATGTTACCACTCATTGTCAGTCTCCAGTCACGTCATTGTGAAGAAGACGTCCAGATATAGCTATGGACTACCAGCTGTCACCCCGGGCTCATCAATCACATCACACACATCCAGTCATTATTTTTAATAAGTCGCCTCTCGCTGATGGCCGGTGGGGCTCGATCTCACCTGTCAGAGTCTGGCGGTCTCTGCTGGGGCTGATGCAAGGCTGAGTAATGGGCCGAGGGGTGGGGGACCCGGGGCACTTCCTAATCACCGACAGAAAACTCATCTGACTGGATGACATGTCGTGTCTTCTTCACAGCGGAACGCCGCGACAATGTCAGCTCCGCCGCGCCGCTAATGCACAGCTAAGATTACAGTCATTGTCGTCCGTGGCCTCATTTTCCAAAGCCCTCTGTTGAGGAGGTTTGGGATGTTTGAGGAATTCTAGGCGTTTCCCCTGCTCTATCAAAGGCGACACTTGTTTTTATTTTTTTTCCCTCTTGACACAACGTCTTATCTTTAACAAAAATGAATTATTAGGCCTCTGTATCGGACTCCAGTGATACGTATAACACCAAACAGGGATTATGACTTAACGCTGCAGTGCTTGATAGTTTTTAGTGTCATAGGGCAAAAAAAAAAAAAAAAAAATCCTAAATTGAGTTTCAGCCCATTGTAATTCAAATGATCTCAGAGGACGTGAGACTTCCAGGCTTCTCTGTGACTTCTATTTTTGTCTAATCACATGCAATTTCAGATAGGTGGAAGGTTAAATACATGAATAACAGATGCAATTGTTGATAGATGAGCAGATTCTGTGAGATACAACCTGGATGTGGTTCTACGGTTCCAGTCAAAGCTTGGAAAAGGAGCAGAACTTAACATTTTAACATACTTTACACAGGATTCGTGTGGGTGCTTGAAATCCTTGAAAATGCTTGAATTTCAATGTTGTATTTTCAAGGACTTTCAGTTTAAGTGCTTGAAAGTGCTTGCAACTCTAACTCTGTGATGTGATTTATTTATTTCTAATATTAACTCAGGTTAGATGACAAGCCAAAGCTACTTACAGAGAGGTGATACATTTTGAAAAATACAACTTTATGCAAAAAAAAAAAAAAAGAAAATTAGCAGATGCTCTCAGGTTGATTCTGGGTACAGTTTTATCTTAATCTTTGGTTTGGTGCGAGTGTGCCTGAAGAATGCAGAGTGGCTGCTGTTTTTTTTTTGGATAAAACTTAGTGTTCTCCTTTAATTTCTATATTTTTTGCTATTGTGAAACATCATTTGAGACTTTTATAACATAATATAATGTACATCATTGTGATAAAAAGCGAAAAATATAATCATGTGTGTATGTTTTCCTGTAGATATATATTTTACCCCGGTGATAAGGCCCTGTGCTGGAAAAATTTGAAAAGGACCCTTAAAAGTGCTTGCAAAGTGCTTGAATTTGACCTTGAAAAATGTATACGAACCCTGTCTACATCTACATCAGTGGTTCTCAACTGGCTTTGGAACCCACCAATGACTCAAACAGAGGAAAATGTTCTACTTCTCAAATGTATTTAATGAAATGATGCTGCAGTTTTAACCTGAGATACAGAATATCACAGTATGCCAACACAAAAAAACACAAGTTTAATGAAAAACCAAAATGAACAAGCTGGAGGCAATGCTAGAGAGGGAAATATCCCTTTTACAATAATTTACCAGCATGTTAATTAAACCCAAAAAGTGCATCTTAAGGACACGAGGTTTCATGAAAATTAATGTAACTGTAGGAATGTGAATAGATGACACTCTGCTGCATAAACAATCCCCTTCAAAATAAAACTGCAGGAATATTTCTTAATATTTTCTTTCCCAAACAATGGCCGACAACTCATTGAAAACTGATCTGTGACCCATCAGTTGAGAATCACTGCTCTATATAATACATTTGAGGAGTTAGGGTTTGAAGATGTTGAAATCCATGCATTTTGGGCTGACACGTCTTCTGTTCTAAATATAACCATATCTCTAGGTGAAAGAGATGAAAACGGTGGATGCTAAAGCGTTAAATATATCCATTGAATCCAGTCATTCAAATGGAAAACATAAATGAATGAATAATTTAGAATACTAGAAGGTAAAACAGCATATTGCAATTGTAAATGTAATTTTAGCAAATCTATAATTGAATTAATAATCCAACAATGTGCATAAAATCAGATTAAATTGATTTTTCATGCAATCATAACAACCTGCTTTTGCATTTATCCAGCCGGATTTAAACAGATCACAAAATGAACGACTATCCGTGACAAATCACATTTAATATATTCATGGAAAATCAATACAATGGTTTGGGGTACTATGGACACTGCTTCTAATTAAACTAAACTTGGCAACGTGGTGGAGCTTCCACACATCCTCATATGCCCATTAGTGCAACATAGACTCTTAATTAGCCCTTAATTGCCTGTGAGGTTTGCAGTTACATTTCCAAACGGACACCTAAGGGTTGTTAACAAAATTACCATCAACACTGTCTCTGAGATGATGACAATGGCTCTGGTCACATGAGTCTTAAATCCATATTTTCCACTGGACTTAAATACATGAGTAATCCGGCCCGGCTTCCCTGAGAATTACACAGAATTGGACAAATCTTCATGACGTGTAACATTAGCAGTCATGGCTGATGCAGGATGGAATAAAAGAAGAGGAATGTGGATGTGGAGGCGGCGGTGGTTCGATCTAATTCTCCTATTGGACATGCATGTGTCAAACAGGAATTAATACTGTCTTTATCAGAGCTACTTTCTGTAAGCCTGGTCATACTGTGGCATCTACCATATGGAGATAAAGAGGCCAGAACCTTATCTAGAGTAAAAAGACTGGTGCTATGAATTAATAATGATTCAAAAACAAGTAAATGGAGGCTCTAAAAGAAGGCAGGAGGTGAAGAAATTATTACAAGACCAATGCTGGATGTTGTAATGACCCCTTAACAATGTTCTAGCTGACAACGTGACAATGAAAAATGTAGGTGTTGGCGTCCAAATTTGGCGAGTCAACCCCGATATGACCTTGAAAATAAAAGTCAAGGTCAATGCCCAAAGAACTCGTCCAAGCGCTTCCCAAGGTGCACAAACATGAGGGAGATCAGATGATTTGACGAAGAGTAATCATGTTGACAGTGATGGACGGACAGGCAGACAGACGGACGGACGCCGAGGGGTATGACATCACCCCTACTGCTGATGGCGGAACGGCAAAAAAAGATTATCTGGCTGGTGAGAAATTTTGATCAAGTTTATTTTATGGAAGAATGAACAAATTGTAAAGCAGTTATTTGAGGACACAAATACTGAACTTTTGAACTTTACTCTGTATATTTGTCCATACATCTGCATATATTCTACCCATTGTACATACTGTAGGGTCATTATTGTTAATACTATGTATTCTGTCCTGCCTACATTGCTGCTATTGCTCTCCTAACTAGATGCAGTTGTTTTGTAATTATCTTTTATGATTTTCAGACAGCATTATATTGTCAGCATTTAATATCATGCATATAACTTCTATATATGAAAAAAAAATACTCATACAGGGGAGCAAAGACAGAAATAACAAAAATATACACAGAAACCTAAAATAGAATTAATGAGAAATAATATATATAACATATGCATTTCTCAGCCTCTGTATTAAGATCCATTATGGACATGTGTGAAGTATGTACAGCAGTGTGACCTCCTTTTACACTTAACATGTCTTTGACCCTTTTGTACAGACAATATGAGATTTACTGCATTAATTAACTGATGTGTTAGATGTTTATAACTGTTTGTTCTGGCTCTTGTCATGGGGTCAGAGGTCACAGAAGACAGCATGAATCTGTACCAGAGGTCACAGAAAATGATGACTTTAACCTTTAGAACACATTTAGTTCAGTTTCTTTTATGTCTTTTCAGGCTATTCGCATATTTCCTTTATTTTCTTGTTGTATCTGAAGAAAAGATAATGAAAAACAAATATGTATGACATTTACACCCTGAAAAAATAGCAACGTTAAAGGTGGAATAAGTCTTTTTCATACTACTGTAAATATATCAGCACATTCAAATATGAAATGTTTACCATTTAATTTATTTATAATTTTTTTTGTACTTTGGAGTAAAACTAAAGTAAAAAAATGTCATGGCTGTTGCCACATATACATATATTACTGACCGTCCAACTGTCTAAAATGTCTGCTTGAATGGCATTCCTTTATTGACGTTTACTGAACTGAATGTGTACAACGTCCCCACAGGTCCAGGCTGTTGTCAGAGGGTCGCATTACCGCCGAGCTGGACTGTGACGGGTTGCTGCATTAAATGTTACTTTCATAAATCCACATCGATACGGCGAGGCGAGACCCCGTGGCGGTTCATATGTGGAGGTGACCGTGTGTGACATGGCTCGCAGGGAGGAAGATGAACACGTTCATAAAGTCAATGAACCCGCACTTGACAAGCAGGGAGAGCCAAGTGAAACAACAGAGTATGAAATGTGTCTTGCTGGTGTTTTCTGCCGACATATTTGTGTTGTAGAAGTGGTTGGCGTTCACACAAATATGTGCAGAAGTGCAGAAATATAGCATGCGACCTGGGAGCAGTTTATAGCGATGCACATGAAATACAACTTGACTTTGCCTCCAACCAAAACTGAAAAATTATGTTACTGTTTCTTTTCTTGCAACGTGCATTGCTCCTAAATACAGAGAATCTCCATAAATAACCTTCCAGGATATTGTGGAAATGTGTTCTCTGCACTGAAAAGGAATGGCTCATACTGTATCTAGTCTGCGCAGAGCCCCAAATCAATCCGTCCGCCCCTGACACACACACACACACACACACACACACACACACACACACACACACACACACACACACACACACACACACA
>JAPQRQ010000027.1:16376667-16388563 GCA_037367365.1 Apogon talboti
CACCAGAATCCTTCCCCCCCCCCCCCCATGTTTAAATCATTATGTTTGTTTCCATAAGTCAATGTTAAAATGGTTGACTGACAGCCGTCATGACCAATCACAGCCTCACATCTATCAGTCACATAGCCACAAACCAATCAGCATCCAGACATGACATCCACCATTTTTATATCCAGTCTATGGTGCAGAAACAACACGGCAGCTCCCCTAACTGTGACTTTGGACATCACCTTTTAATAGTTGTATAAAATTGCATTATGTTGTCCATCTGTACAATCACCTTGCATTCAATACACATATTATTTATGGGGCAAAGAAAATATTTAGTAAGGCCCAATACATGATGCGTCAAAAACAGCAGGATGTCTATAATATGCTCTCGATGCTCCTGGTTGTATCTATATTACATGCAGTTGCCCTCCTGTACTTTATAGGGGCAACTGCAGCAGAAACTATGAGTAAAAAGAAAAAGTAAATTATTTTAACACTGCCTTAGTCCATGTTTAGAACGGTGTAGTGGGAACAACAGGAGGAGGGTAGGTATTTTCATATTCTGGTGGGTTTTTTTCCCCAAATGTCTGCCTATGGTGCTTTAAAACAGCAGTATCTCTGTATTTCATATGTGCTGAAACTGCTGAAAATTCAGGATTAAATACTACAGCCAGCAGAAAAGGGAGAAATGACTCAAATCTAAAGTGAATCCTGTGCTTTGTCCTCCAGCCTTACATCTGTTCATTTTATCCCCGAGCTCACAGCACGCCTGTAAAAAGACTGAGTGTGAGTTTAACAGTGTCACTGGCAGAATGGGGGTGGTATATTCTGTTTGTTACCGCTGTACTGTCTTAATAGATGTGCTAATTTTGGGTTTACAGGCCCAGTGAGAGCGTAAACAGTAGTGTAGACCTCTAGCGATGAAGCGCGACAAAGCTTTAAGATTGATTTTAGACCTTGAGTAGTTTAAAACATTTATGAATTTTTACGTCTGTAGATTTTTCTGAAAGGAAAGAAGTCCAACTGGTCCTCTTTATGTTTTGTGTGTCTGGCTCTTCCACCGCTTCCCCCTCATGCCTTCTGTCACCAGCGCCGTGTACAGCCACACAAATAAATTATAAATAAAATATATCCTTTTTTTGTTTCTTCAAACGTCTCTACGTGTGTGTGTGTGTGTGTGTAGTGCTCCAATGTCTGGCTGTCTGGGCCTATTCTGTACCTACAATTCAGACTGCCTCATTGCATAGCCAAGCAGTCACAAATTGTTCTTCAAATTGTGGGTGACAGCAGACTGTTGGCTGCAGGCGACTGGCAACCGTCTGAAGCAAGCTGGAGTTTTACAGTCTTCTAACATTTGACTACACGGGGGCCAAAAATGTATAACGCATAAAGGCAGAACTAAATCAGTCACGGAATTTGTTCAGGTTACAACAACATGTACGATTAGAATGTCTAGTTGGTGCAGCAAGCCTGAAATTAGACAATGGAAGCAGAATATACTCTATAGTTTCATTAATTTTTCAAGAGCTTGAAGTTATTTCTTTCAACTAAAAATGTTGATTAAATAAACTGAACATGACGCTTTATCATTTCTTTAGTAAAATTCTGTGTGATCACTAAGCAGTGTTAATCACAATAATGTTCTTTTTATGGGATATGCAGTATTTAACCCATAAAGACCCAAACATCAACTGGCGACCAAAAGCATTTACTGTTGTAAACTGTTTAATACCTGTTGATCCACTAATCCTATCAATAGCTGGAAATAATTGGTGTAAAATGCAGTTTATCATCTTTTCATGTTCATCAGATATGACCCATTTGGATGACCAGAGGCTCCGTAGTGAATGTGGAAACACTGTCATCTTCTACAACATTGATTCACCAGTGAAACCCTGGGAGTGGATGGACACGATGGGTTTATGCTCAGTTAAAGATAGATTTGACTGAAAAAGTCAATTTTTCTTCCATTTTCTGCTTTTCACATAATAACCTTCAACTTTCATCTGAGCTTTTATGAACATCTACATAATCATAAATACAGAAAAAATACCTGATTTTCACTGAAAAAAAATTACTAAATACAGAGTATAATATTATAATAAATGATGATAAATTGCTTGAGAAAGGTTAAATAGAGAGAAAAATCAAAAAAGTAGCACTGTGGGTTCATTTACAATCTGAGTTCAGCTCCCAGCTTAAACTGCAGTGCTGAGGACACAGTGTCAGTCAGCTGAGTCCTTCTTGTAATGACAAAACTGTTATTTTGATACCTGTGCAGCTCGGGGCTACTGTCAGCGTTATCATCCTCTACACCACTGTCCTCGTCTTTACCTGCCGGGATCGCTCCTCTGTTCATTGTTGTGGAGGATTTGAATAAGTAGATTTCCTACGAATCGAAACCCACTCAAATCGGAAGTTTAGGAAGAAAACAACTTAGACAACAAATAGTAGAAATCTCTAGGAGCTTGACTCAATAGGGGTTCAGGGATTACTCTGCAACCAAGTGCAACTCTGTGTAGATGTATAGAGTTCATGACCAGGTAGATGCATACAGATGTCAGATTTCTACTAGAAAAGTCTGCTGGATGTATAGGATGTATACGCACACGCATCTACGAACTCAACACCTCCAGGAAATTTAGGTTTGGGATAAGAAAATAGAAACAGCAGAGTGTAGTTAACTTAAAAATGGTGTTTGAAGAAGTTTGTTCAGAATAACACACAGCCTGGAGGCAAGTACTGGCTGTGAAAAATCAATTCTTTTATAGTTAAGGGGAGGTTTTTTTTGGGTTTCTGTTTGGCTTTAGCTTGTAAAAGAAGCTGTGTATAGTCCTAACAATGTAAATGTTTGTCCTTTTAAGTTTTCATTGGTTTGGTCCACGCTAAACTGTCTCATCTATAGGGAGGAATGCCAGTGGCCAAAGATTTTGCTTGTCAATTAGCAGCCATTAGTATCACATTTATGGTATTAATATGCAAATTCATGGTAATGATTTGATTAAGTATAAAATTCTTAAGTAACAAGATTGAAAAATGTATTTTTGAACAGGAAGTCCCTTCAGATTGGATTTTTTTTTTTCTGTAAAGGAGCCCTGGCCAAGGGGTTGAACTGATGCAACAACAATAATACTGTAACGATCCTTAAGGGATTATTGTTGTTGTGTGTGTGAGTGTAATGTTTAGAGTGTCACTGTTACCTTAAGAATGACGTGTTATGTGTGCGACTGCGGGTTTTTGTCGCTTGCTTGTTGTGGACCTGGGGACTGTGACAGCATTGTTGCCATTGTTGTGCGGAAAAAGAGTAAATATTGGCGTGGGTTACGGCCAGAACAGTAGCCCTGTTAAAGTTAGGTCAGTTTGACAAGTGCGGAATAAAGCATTGGAAGGAAATACTCGCCAGCTGCTTTATTACCTGTAAAAATGTTACAATACTTAAAAAAACCAAAAAAAAAAAACCAAAAATAAAACAAGCAAATGGGCTTAAAACAATGTTAACACTGTATATTACATTATAGAAGTTTACCAAGCTGTAAAAATAAGGCCTTAAAATATCATTATGAGCACACACAAAGGAAGATGCTGGTCGGTGACACTAATAAATGTAGCAATGGTTAGCAGACATAGTAAATCTAACAGTGCATCTGGGCTATTTAATGTTAGATCAAAAGTTTGTGCTAAATGTCTAGCCTTTGGTTACTTCAACAATGACCCTGGCTTTAAAATGAATCCAGTACAGAAGTGTCTATAAGTTTTAATACCACTTTTTTCATCCCAGTGTCATTCATTTTACTTGGACTCACTAGTACATGATGTGGTGGTCTATCTTTAGCTTTGTCCTCCATCAATCACATCTCAGGCTGTGATGTCTGCTGTGACAGACTTTGATTGACAGGTGTGACTGACAACTCACTCCCCTGCCAAGTCGAACTTTTGGAGCTTCTGTTCAGTTAATAACTTACACAAACAACACTGTAAAATGACAGTGCTTGATGAAGTTTACAGACTTTACCGAGTCAGTGAGCTTGTGTGTAGCATTAGCTCACCCATGACTCCTTGCATCTATCTCAGCTACACCCCTTTGGCCCCAAAGATCACTTCACAATCCAAAAAGCCAACATGTCGATGGCAAAATCGCAACCCGCTGGTTTCAAAATGGCACTTAAGAAACCAGCGGGTGACGTCTGTTAAACCATGGGGCCATTTTTTTTTTTCCCACTCAGATGATTTCAGTGTAACACAAAACAATGGATTAGCTGAAGTTTCATTCATATAAAACCAAGTTATAATCAGAAAACAGCAAAGTAAGACAAAATACATAATCATCGCATCACAATACAACCTTTATTTTTGCTCTTTTTTGTCTCGTTCAGTGAATTGTAGCGGTAGATAATACTAGTAGTGTTGTATCTGCTTAGTGTTAGCTTAGCAGTGCAGATTTTGCCTCGTTTATTAAATTATTCAGACATATGCTGGTCTCAGACAGTTAGTTTGCTTTCGATATACTCTCAATTAACTACTTGTTGTTTGAATTGTTTTGTGTTTTCCAACAACTGGTTTTGTTGACCTTGTACATGACATTCTTCTGGTTATGTGGATGTATAGCATGTGTATTGTTACAAGTGCCACACAGTGTTACCATGGCAACACAGACAGAACTGTGGCTGCTGTCGGTGCCAGGGGCAACCGGGCTTAGGAGACTACAGTTAAGCAGTAACGTACTTTATTATCCTGTAGGGAAATCAGTCTCTGCACTTTATTTTTTCTAATAGTCTACACACATCTAGTATTAGCATTAGCAGTTAGCACACATGGTAGCTCCATCCACTAACTCTACACAGTCAATTGGTTACTTTCATATTTCAGATGAAGCCATGTTTGAGGATAATTAGTGGTAATAATGATGGCAAAAGCTTGCCGTTTATCCCTTATGCTCGCACACTTTGGATTTACTGCATGAAGTATGTAATTAACTACTAATGAGCCATGTAAGCGATTATGACTGTCTATGACTTTTTTAATTTATTTCATTCCAAACTTTGTCTCACTCACAAACATTTGGCTGACTATTAGGGAGCAGCTCTTCTCTCAACCAGTATTGGATTTCAAGCAAACTCTGATACAGACATCAGTGGCTGGCAGCCAATATTTTGACTTTCTGCTGTGGTAGAAAGTCACAACAAACATCTTTAACAGCATCGGCCGAACTTAGTGAAGTGGTGAATAGACAAAGTACATGCTTTTACCAAGTATGCAATGTTTTGAGGTACATGTACTTTGAGTATTTCAATCTTGACCCATAAAGACCCAACTATCCACCGTTGACCTACAGCATCTACTTATCTGAAATGTTTAATACCTGTTGATCCACTAATCCTATCACTACATGTAAATAACTGGTGTAAAATGCAGCTTGACATCTTTCCTTTCAGATGTTCAGAGGCTCTGTAGTGAACGTGAAAACACTGTCATCTTCTACAACATTAATTCAAGAAGTAAAACCCATGGAGTTGGATCAATGACAGTGGATGGAGATACCTGTTTTTACATTCAGTTACTGATATATTTGCTAAAAAGTCACTTTTTCCTTCGGCTTTTTTCTCTTTTTGATATAATAACTTTTGAATTTTATCAACATCTACATGATCAGTGAAATAAATATATAAAAATACATGATTTATACTAAAAAATACAAAATACAGAGGATATTATTATTATAAATAGTGGTAAATCACTTAAGCATTGGGTCTTTATGGGTTAAGCTGCACTATGCTTCTACTCCATTACTTAAACTGCCAATACTGACCCTTTTAGCTCACTGCACTTACAGTATTTGACACGTACAGGCTGGTATAGGCGGATTTGATTGAATTCGATGTGAAGTGACACTCAAAGTGTCAATAGGCTGCTCACTACCGATATCCCATGATGAAAATATTTAGAGATTATATCAAAAAGTACAACATAAACAAATTAGTCATACGTCTGTTAGTCTAATAATGGCAAAAACATGTTGTATAGGAGCAAAGTAAGGCATATTGTAGAAGTGATTGAATTCTCATATGTAGTGGTTCTAACACAGAATATCTTACCACAGTCTAAACCTGAACTCTTAGTGTGACTTTGAGATGTATGATCATGTGGAGTGCACAAGTTCACCGTCACTCACATTCCTTCACTTTACTCAACATCCTTCTTATTATCAATTCTTGTGCTTATGTCGTCTCTCAGACTCACTCCATGTCTTATCCCACGGTTTGCCTTTCAATATCTAGGCCGTGTTGCAGCATCTCAATACAATATTTACTTCCAGCGACTGGGAAAAACACTCACAGTGTGAGAAACTGGCGTGTTGATTCAAGTTTGTGTCATATGAATAAAAGGTAAAATGTGGATGACGAGCGGCGACGTCTGCAAGTAGAGGAGTCGCATTTTTTAATCCTCAGCAATAAAAACCAGCAGAGGGAAGAAGTTAAATATAGAAACACTGTAAAGATGCGTCAAATTCACGGTCTGGGAGTGGGTATGACAGAGGGAAGACATAAGGAGGGAGATATATGTAGAAATGTGAGTGTATATAAATAAATGGGTAACCCATACAGCATGAAACAGTGTTAAACCTATTCAATCCAGTCATTAAGTACGTAATTGATTTTCTCCGAAGCACAGAGTCACGGGCTGACCTGTTCATTTACGACATAAAACCACTTTAACCTCAGCAATCTGCACGTTTCTTAAGCTTTAAAGGTGATGGGGAGTCAGTTGGCTGGAGTTTGAAGCACAGCGAGCGATGTAAAATCCAGAGGGGGACGGATCTGAAACAGCTTTGTTCGTCTCACTTCTCTCATTCCCCAATCCTACCGCCGATCCTCCGCCTCCGGTCGACAACTGAGTAAAAATAGGAAGAGGTATAAAAAAAGTAAAAATTGCCATTTCCTTCCATACAGCTTCACTGCGCATCCAATTAACTGAACAAAATTTAACGACGTGACTTTAAGATGCGCTTTGTTCTAATTGCAGATGATCCGAATATACTTAAGTTATAATTGCGCATCACCAACGGGCTAATTGAAGCTGAACTTTAATTAAAGACATAGCGTCTTGCTAAAGACGTTCATTTACGAAATAATCAGCATCTCAAGGTCACTATTTCATTCAGGGCTGCAGGTAATGTCATGTATGAGCTGAGGTTGATACTAATTTAATTTTTTTTATTTGTTTTTTTTAATAAAGTTAATTCCTTCATGTAAAAAGGCGAAAAAAAGTCTATATATAGGCATAACATGTAGGTGGAAGCAGTGGCAGAAGCATTCAGATCATTAAATAATAGAAGGATCACACGTTTGGATGAAAAACCTCACTTTACTGTAATCAAGTTTTCTCAGAAAAATGTACTTAGGTAATAAAGAGTAGATGTTTTTTTAAACTTTGGTACAATTGAAAATCAATGGGCTAACTGAAGCTGAACTTTAATTAAAGACACAATGTTTTGCTAAAGATGTTCATTTACAAGCTGGTCAATCATCGTCAATCCGGTAATGTCATGTATGAGCTGAGGTTGATACTAATTTATTTTTTTTTTGATGAAGTTAATTCCTTCATGTAATCAAGGGGGAAAAAAAAGTTCATATATAATAAGCATAATGTGTAGGAGGAAGTAGTGGAAGAAGTATTCAGATCATTAAAAGTAGGATTTAACTTGCATGAAAAACAGCACTTAATTGTAGTGTTCTCAGAATAATAAAGAGTACTATTTTTTTTTTGTTTTTTTAAAATAATTTCTTACTGCATTAGTGTGTACTGCTGCAGATATTTAATCATGACCTCTTCTGAACTACTATGTAAACTGCTGCACACATTTTCATATGACTGAAGCCTTGTTCACCTTTGTGTAAAGGCATTTTCCACTAAACGCAAGAGGGTCTTCAAAGGGTTTATTCAAGTCAAGAAAGGGGAGACTTTTACTCTCAACTCCTCAAGAAAGACCAAGTAGCAGAAACTGGAAACAGACAGACTGAGAATATGCTAAAACAACAGATGGAACCATATATTTTTTGTCTTCATACATCTATATACGTTTGGGAAGCTACTACACAGTTAGTTTTTTTCTGCCGGGAAAACACTTCTGAGTTGTTTATTTGAGGGGAAGACAAACAGCACATTTGATCTTTTCTTTGCAGACTTAAAAATAATAGCCCGACTTATCTTTTAGCCTTATATTGCTGAAAAAATAAGACCAAAATGATGGATTTCACACTTAAAAAGGTTTCTTTTCAGTCACTTTCAATCTATAAACATAAAACATACTCCAGATTTGTTCTCCAGCCGTGCTAACTGCTACACTTACCCAAATATCGGAGACTCTCCAGAGCCCTTCCCTTACCTTCTCTAACATCTAAAATATGAAAGTGCAGCTGCATTCAAACAGTCAAACCTTTTTTCAGCACTTCTGCGCTCAGCCTTTCATCTTCCCTTTATCTGTCGAATTTAATTAGAAGTCTGTCGTCTCCCGTGCTCCTTTCGCCTCGCCTCTTTCATCTCCTGTCCAACCCAGATCAATTCTTCATGGCACACATCCCCCCAGCCCCTGTTGATGCTGTCAGCCGTTCTGAGATGCACAGAGGTCCACTGAGCCACCACCACAAAGTTCACACATCCCAAAACACCACAAGACCTTGTAAAAACCCAAGCCATCGATCAGCCTCGCGGCGATTTATATTTCATGACCTCTTTCTCATTCATGTCGTTTTGCGTTGTGAAACTTCAGGTGGAGAGGGGAAACAAAAATAAAAGGCGCTCCTCGAAGTCATCGCATCGCCCGTGGCATGTTGCTTCACTGATGAATTATTTCTAAATCATATGGAGAAGTTCTTTTCCGGGGGGAAGTATACGCTCTAATCCTCTGGCACAGAGGAGGAAGATCTGTAGGAGGGTGAGGGAGCGATTAGGGAACAACAAGCGAAGGTGAAGGATGCTTACAGTAAGCAGGAAAAAATGAATCCCAGGCACGCTCCGAATAGGAAAACGGAGAAAGCCCCCACGGCAAATTAATGGAATGAAGGAGGAATCAAATCATGAATGCACCAGGTGTATAATGTGAATGCAGGCCGCCATACTGTTCCTCCCCCAAGATAATTAAATCCATTGGTTGGAATTGTGTTGGAAATGTGATTTGAATGTGTGTGATTCATGACCGTTGGTGTTTAACTAGCACGAGGCCTCACAGGTTAGAGTGAGAAAGTGTCTGTTTAAGCCATTAGCTGGATAATTAATCCGAGCACATTCATGATATCGCACCAATGTGCATTACAGTAAAAGGTCTAACAACCCAGCCACAGGAGGAATGTCGTATAATTGAAGCCATCCTTACACCCATAGATTTTCTGCACTGCTGTAATGTGATTTGATGGAAACCACTTGGTATAGTTTAAAGTGAGGGCAAAGCGCTCGTAAATATGTGTTCTGAGTTCGTCACAGCGCAGATAAATGTGGCATTAACCGCCAGGCCAATCGCTGATTAAAAAAAAAAAACAAAAAAATCACCAAGTGCTCAAAAACCATGTTTGTGTTCTGAAGACACTGGGATCTGCACCCAGAGTCACTGGAGAGATGCAGTCAAGTGGCAAATAACACCACGACCTGTAAACTGGGGATTCTGTCCAATTGAAACCTCAGAAAGAAGATGCTTCGCCTCATAGCTTTATTGGACTTGCCCTGACTTTTGATGGGGGTAGGGGGTTATCTGCTGCTTCTGCAGTTGGGGTCATGAGGTTTGCAGAGTTTGATGTTATAAACAGATTTGACTGTTAGCGTTATACTACTTATAAAACCTACACAAGTTCATGTTACTTATTTATTCTATTTATTTGCGAGGACGGTGCTTAACCCTTTAATGCTGACTGTTGCAAATTTCCATTACAGTATCAGCTGCGATAGCATATGTTCGGGCATATCCGACACGTACCTAGGAACCTTTGGTGAACACTTATGGTCAACAAAGGTTCCTAGGTACATGTCGTGTTATGCCTGTTATCACAAATTTGCATCTTCCCCAAATTTCGTCAGTGTTATTCACATAAGGTTCTAACACTTGCGACTTAAGTCAAATTCATTTTAATCCCATTTTTGTAGGTTAACAGTATATATATAAGTGACATAACATGAACTTTCACTATATTTTATGCTACTACACTATAAGCATTATCCTTATTGCACATATTTATTGGAATGTCCAGTTGTCTAAAGTGTCTTATGTTGTCAGTGACAACTATAATCTAGACAAGTAGACTGTACAGTTAGAGATCAGACTGACATCCATCTGCAACACCCCAAACTTGAAAATAATAGTGTGTTTTTATTATGACTTAATATATTAGCATGTTGTACTGACTGGGACAACCACTGAACCATGATGTTCAGCCCACCCAAAAAAGAATCCTGAACACAAAAATGATATATAAAAAAAAAACCCCCAAAAAACATTTAACTTTCCAACTCCACAGTTCAGTGCCAGAAGTTCATAGTATTTTTCAGCAATTATTTTGTAGTGTGTATGATGCACTCAGAAACAAATCTGTGAATTTCCTTGACACAGAGGTTTAGATGACTGAGCAGCTATCTCCACACAGAGGGATGTTCAAAGCACGGAGCGTTGTACATGCAGTGAGGCTTGAAAACTGGCTGGCAATTAAGTGCTTTCTTCCCATGTGACATTACATTCTAAACAGCCCACTCATTTCCGCCCAGCGCCCACAGTGAGAATAGCAGTGTGGGCTATCTATCCATCGATTGTCTGTGTCTGTGTTTGAGCCAGCCGCTGAGCTGCAGCTCCAGCTGGAGGGGACGTTGCAAAAGGCTTAACAGTGGGAGCAGAAAGCACCGACAGCAGCAGCAAGTAAAGAAGAGGGTGACCCTGAGAGGCGGGAGGGGGGTGTGTGTGTATATGTGTGTGTCTGTGTGTGATGGGAGGGGAACTGGCTGCTATTAGTCCTGCTGGATTATCATCTGACACCCAGCACCTTCAGATCCTCCATCAGAAATGCAAGGCCTCAAGCTGCAGCCGAAATGGCCGTGACACGAGGTCCAAGACCGACGGAGGAGGAGGATGACAGGCCGACCTGACGGGCCCGAGGGCCACTCGGCGGCCCCCACAGTGTGACAGCAACCTGCACGCCGCCCGGGTTCAGCCCTGCGCTTTTGTCAGCCGGAGAGGGGAGCTCAGCTGTCCAGAACACAGGATGAAAAACTAATGAAGTCTCAGTCAGACTAAAGCCCTAATCCCTGATGACATTTCGGTGCAGAATTGTTTTTGCAGTCCGACTTTAATGAGAAGTGTGAAGGGGATGATATTCGGCTTGGTGGGGTTCAATTACAACGGCAAGGACATCACAAGGAAGACTAAATGGAAGGTCGTCACGTTTATTTATTTGCATTAATGCTTCAATTACCAAGGTTATAACAGATACACCTCGCAAGTCTCAAGTTACATTTAATTACAAAGAGGCGAACGTTATGTTTTGCTACATAAATGATTAGTCAAACTGCTATAAGGTTAATAATTTGTCATTGGAGGGTCAGATTTTTGTCAATAAGTTTAGAACTTTACCACCAGAGACTTCCTTTAACCTCCTGATGCCCATGTTTTATGCTTAGGCTATATAAGAACTTTAGAATTACATGTCTTGTGTGTTATACATTGCGTGCCACATGTTGTATGTCATATGTATGAATGGTTTTTAGAGTATCTTTTTTGGAGGTGCACCCAAATTTTACTATGACAATAAAGTCTCTCATCTTGTCTTATCTTAACTTTCTTTATTGATCTTTTAAATTTATTGTATTTTAGAATAAATTTAGTTGTTTTAGACTTTTTGTTAGAACAAATTAAAATGTATGTTAATTTATT
>JAPQRQ010000027.1:16388639-16400450 GCA_037367365.1 Apogon talboti
TCATCACTGCTTCCAGTAATGTATATGTACATTAGAGCGTTTGTCCAATCATATTTCACCATCAGAAATCCACCTTTGAGGCTCAGAATCAACAACCTTGGGAGCTTTAAATTAATGGAATGAACCTGTCGATTTAACCACGTCTGTAGAGACTTACATATGCTAATACATACTGGTTTAGATTTAATAGCTGTGTTTAACCCACAATGGATGATGGTGGGGAAGAAATGGATTTAGTCGCAGACAAAGGAGAAGCAGCACTTTTGCAGAGTATCCTGTATTTTATTAACATTTGTACATTTTTGTCATTTTCTTCAGTAATTATTGATGTTCATTGGTTTGTTGCTTTAGTAATGAGATTCAATCTTATTGCGTGAGATACCTGTCTGTGATGCAACACCCTATTATATACTATATGTACTTTTTCTTTCCTTTGTTTAAGACATATGTTTTTTTCCAAGAACATACCTTGACATGAACCTATTATATACTGCTTTTTTATTGGTATAGTGTTGCTATTAAAAGGTGGATTAAGTTCGAGTCCTGGGTGTGAAACACACAACCCAACACTGAAATAACCTGAACTCCGACATTACCAACCATTGCAACACTGAAGATGAACGCATCATTGCATCAATAATATGGGAACAGATTATTCTGAAATCATCCATTCTGCTCGACATTACATATTTAATGGAAATACTTTTACTTTCACAAAAGTGACTTTTGACTACTTGCAGTACTTCTACTAATTACACCATATTTGTGTATTGACATCCAGTGTCATAAAGGTTATTAATATCAGTTCATCTCTTTCCTATACCACACATTACGCCAATAAAGCTTAATCAACTGAGCTGAAACTGTGAGATTGTACAGATTTACAGTCAGTGACGATGAGAGCATTGGACCTGATAAAATCTGGCTGAAAATTAATACAAAACACTCCAAGCCTCCATGGAAGACAAAACCCCCAAGAAGAATGATGCTGCCAGTGATAAATAAAACAATTCTAAACACTGACTGACTACTGGTATTCACTGAAAAACACCCTGACAATCAACAGCCTGAGAATTTCCATGATAAAGCTATGACTTTCCAATGTTATTGTGAGTTTACAGAGGCAGCGTGGTTACTCTTATGATCAGAGGACTGTTATTTTGCTGCTGCAATGTGTAAACTTCATGTAAGCTCACGGTTGACTGACATAACAATTACATGTGAGAGGATTCCTCTTTCACTGTTATCATTGCAGCCAGTCAGTGCAGTCTGAGGAAAAACAGAAAATAAAATGAAGATATTTAGCTTGCATAATAAAATAAGAAATCTATCCCTTAAACTGCTGACTGCTGGCAGAAAAGCCAAGTACATTCTGGGTCGCAAATGAGTCCTGTTAACACAAAAAAGCTGTTTTTGAGGACAGGGCCATCTGTGTTTTTGAAATATTGATTGATGAATTTCTAGAGACCAGGCATTTTCCAGCATGGTTATGAAGAATTTTATAATGAAACTTCTCAAATAATATGAGAACCAGCCGTCTCTCAATGCCTTCAAACTATCCGCAACTTCTTTGAACTCTGCGGTCCTGAGTTTGTGGTTTTCTGGCTGTGATTGTGGAGCTGTTTCTCCTCTCTTTTCACACTACAACTGCTGGACTTTTCTGTGACACCGTACAAATTAGCACCCCAAACATAGAGCTTTTCATCAAGCACAAAAACGCACATACAGTACACCAAGGAAAACGTATGGGTAACAACATCCATAATATGTAACCCTCAGACCAAAGAGAAACTAATAAAATAAGCTGACAAGAGACCAAAACCTGCTGGGAAAGCAAAACATAAAAACACACACAACATTAGCAACAGCTCAACAAGACTGCAATGGATAGAGAAAGTGGGAAAACTATAGACTGCTGCAAGTTAGTGCATGAATTAATAAAAGAGTGTGTGTGTTTATACATATATATATACATATATATATATATATATATATATATAATACTTTGCGTAACACCATGCACAAGACTAACATGATGCTTTTCATGAAAACGAAGGGGTAGAATAAAAGAAGAGCAGAATATAACGTCACTCACTCTGGGTTGTTTTTAATGCAAAGTTGAGTTTGTTAGAGATGCTGTTTTGACATATTAACAAATCTCATGTTAGTTTTATGCACATCACAAAGGGTTTATATATGTACTATTCCAAAGTACCAACAGCAGGGGAAGTCACACATAAGAATAAATTCATTGCTTCAACAATATCCAACAAATTAACTCAAAGTATCCACAAACTGTATAGTTTACACACATCTGATAATACATATATCAGCAACTTTTCTGTTTCAAACAAAAATACAGACAGCCAAACAACATAATATTGTGTCTGATAATCTTCACGTGCTGCATCAGCTGATAGTTTACATGATAGCTCTGTTAGCTTAGCTCTGTTTTTAGACAGAAAACAGCCACAGTAATAGCTGCACTAAAGATTTGTTTGGAATCGAACAAACAAGGTCAGAATTGACACAGTTTAGTATGAATCAACAAACAGCAACTTAGCAAAGATAATAACATCACATGATAACTTTATTCCTTCATAAACCTCATAGTCAAACCCACCCATGTAGAAGAAATGCTGCCATTTCATCATCAAACTCCATTATTTTCATTTAGAGCTGTGTCCAGTAGCAAAAACAACAACAACACTTCTAGCTTTTATCACATTGTCACTTTCTTTGACTCTAAAACTTGTTTCTTAGCGGTCTTCATCTTCACCTCAGCCTCAGCATTATTTTTCTTCACCCTGGGAGACTCTACAATCAAGTACATTGACATCTTTGACGTAACTCCAGCGCTCTTCACTCTAAACACTATAATTATACTTTCAGGTCATTATTAAATATTTCACAGGACAAATACTACATATAGCTCTTTTATGTAAATTTCCTGTATCATGCAGCTGTAATTCCTCTTTTAATTGTGCGTGTACTGAGGTCATGATTCAACCACGTGAAACTAAAGCAATCTAAATCTAGTCTGAAATCATGACAGAAAAAAAATGCGCATATGTAGAATACTCAGTCTGTTACTGCTTCATTATGACAACTGGGCCTCCATGAATTATTTGTGGCACCCCATGACCACTTATATCACTGCTAGTGTCCTCTCTGCAATATATTTGATCAGAAAACCACTGGGCACACAGCCTGAAACCAACAGTGGGATAATGCTGGCAGCAGCAGCAGCAAAAAGATATCTCACTGTGGTGTTCTATTATCTGTTGCTCATTTCGACAAACTTTGCCTCGAAAACGCTTTTGATTATTAGGTTTCCATTACCACCGAATGTTCTAGACACAAACACTAATGTTGTGACACTGAACACTCCATTCTGAATTACCTTTGTTGAAGTGCTTGTGTTAAAATGTTTACACAGTCAAGCACGGCTTAACACTGATTTCCAGCACTGACACCTACTACTACTACTAACTGCAGTACTGGTAGTTATTTTCTAGGATTAATGCCTTTTCAGTTTGCAGCTGAATTTGTCAAACCCTTACATGAAAACAAGGCTATCTTAGAGTTTGTGGACAAACAGTTGCATGAGAAGCAGGTGTAAAATGGAAAATAGGTGTTGAAAAATGAATGGCAGAATTTGCAGTGTGTAAATGCCCTCCAGAAATCCACATATGCTTACTCAGACAGACAGTAGCATTGGCATGAAGACTTTATTTTACAGTGTCTTCCAAAGCTATTACAAAAATACAACTGTTTTCTTATCTGACAGCTGCGGCTATTTTGCTTTCAGAATTATACAATATTTCTGAGGTTGAGGAAACACTCATGGTCATAGTCAGGATTTGGTTTTCCCAAACAGAGGTCAAACAGATACTGAATATGTTTTTAAACCTTAATAAGGCACTCATAGAAATACTCTGAATACTCTGAGTTTCAACCTTATTGTGTTATTGCAGGACATAACAAGACTGTATTACTTTTGTGAAGTTTTTCTTTTTTTATTATCAGGTAGAAAATCAAGGTCAATTAAGTTGCCATATTTGGTTCCTTGTCCATAAGTAAAAAAAAAAAAGATACAAGAAAAAAACATGTAAAGGTGAAAGGAACGCGTATTTTAGAACATTAGAACGTCACTTTCAGAACATTTCAACAACCTAAGTGCTGATCCAGACACCTGTCCACATCCACATTATCCCAATGAACATCATTACTTACATTAGTACCATTACTTCATGGTACCTAATAAAGCAGGTACACTCACTCTTCATGCAGAGGTGGACCTTACAGACCCTGTAGACCACATTGGACCTGAGATTGTTGACTCACTGTCCTCACTGTAACTGCTAATATCACTGTCTTGTAATGTGTGGAAATTACCAAAAATTGTCACTTGCCCGATACAGGATTATGATAAATTTTCTTACTGAAGATTCTCCAGACTGTACAACCATGCACCTAGGGTGAAGCGTTTGAACCCATAGAGCACCTTTGTCTCTGAAAACCATGATCTGTCAACAGGAAATGAAAAGGGAATACCACTCAACTCTGTCAAAGTCTGAATTTCCTGGTGAAACCTCCTCCTTTCTGCAGACTTTGTGTTTCTGTAACACTGTGACATTAAAGTGAAGGTGTGGTCCCATGAATTTAAAGACACGACACATTCAAGCACCTGATGCAGTTGTGTTTCTTGGGGCTAGAGTCTAAAAAGAAGAGGAGCAAAACCCCAGTGAATACGGATGACCAATCTCCACATTATTCAGAGTGGTTGTTGCTGGCAGACTGCAGGAAACAGAATACGAATGAATGCTTCGCAGATTCCCCAATACTTTCTCAGTAATATTCGCATTGGCCTTGTATGTGAGATAATGCCTTACCTCAAAAATTCCACCATATTGATTTCAACAACACAAATGTAATTCAAGCCTGACCCCTATTCTCTGGTTCAAGCTCCAATAAAATCAAGGAAATAACAAATACGGTACAATATTAAAGAGAACATCGCAGTTTCAACAACTTTACCAGGATAAACCAGGCCATGAAGAGGTCCAAACATAGTTCAGAACAGAATAAAAAAAAAGGCAAACTGTGATACAGTCTTATCCCCATGTGACCTACACATATTGAAATACTGAAGTTTGACAGAGCAGCCTGAAGAAATTCTGAAACTCCAGTCTCTGCTGTGTTGTCATATACTTGTTTTTTTGCTTTTATGTGTCGGTTCAGTCATGTTTTGAGACTGTCGATAGTTCAACTTTTACCCTAAATCATTTGTCAAATGCAGCTAAAAGCAGAAAAGCAGACATGTGTCATTCACTCCATAACAGACTCACAGAACATTCCGGTCCATACTTTTGGATCCTTTTATCTTTCAAACACAACTTTTTTCCCTTTTACTTTTTTTTTTTTGCACCAGAAAGCAAGAGAACACTGAGAAAAACAAAATGACACAAGCTACGATTAAATGCATAGTATTTTTCAACCAGAAGTGAAGTCATTCTGATTTGATATCCCATTTAACTCTTTACACTGAAGCTAAATGAGGTGATCAGGCACATGTTTACAGCGTCTAATCTGCTGAAAATACAACAAAGGAACACAACAACAAGTCTAATAAAATTAATTTCAACTTTTGCTCTCATCGTTTGATGGATTCTGATGTCATTCATCTCTCAAACATCCATGATCTCATATTAACCCTTCATGGGATAAACTTTTTTCTCCAACTACAGATCAATTTGATTAAGTGTTGACATGGTTATTAGTATTAATATTTCCATGTTTAACAGATTCTAAAAGGTTTATGTGACCGTCCTGTATCTGATGAGCTCAGTTTCTTCTGATTGAGGTCATTACAAGAAGCTTTTATTTCATCATCATTCTGTTTTTTCCAACTATTGGTGAAACTACTTATTCTGTTTACTTTATATTTATAATGATTATAAACTCTTAGTAAAAACATCTAATTACAATGCATTAGAAGCCTTCATAGATGTTAAATGTTTGGGCAGATTTGACAATCGGAGCCCAATGATGACATGCATTAAACTGAGTGTAAGTTGAGTGCAGTGCTAATGCCTGATTTTCAGATTTTAGATTTTTATTCCTTGTGCTTTTCTGTACTTTTTGTAGCTCTTTTCATGTGTGAATGCTGCCACAATGAGATGGCGTCGAGAAATTCCACTGTAGAACACAATAGTGACAATTAAAAGCCCTTGAGTCTTTTTTTTTTTCCAACCAGTAATTCAGCTGTAGATGTTCCAGAATGGACCGGCAGTGGTGGCAGTGGGTAGTACTGCAACTCACAAGAAGCAAGAAGGTCCTGGGTTTGAATCTAGTGTCAACCAACGTGGATCTGTGTGTGGAGATTATTCATGTTCATGTCGATGTTCTCTTTGTGGAATCTCTCCAGGGACCTTGGCGTCCTCCAACCATCCAAAACCACACATTTAATTGGTGAACTGGTCAATCTAAATCAATCAATGGTTGTTCACTGCAAATGACATTGCATAAACACATAAATAAATAAAATAAAAAATAGTAAAAGTAAAAGTCGAAGCTTTTACTTTCCTGGGTCTCAGTTGGATAGAGTAGAATAAATACCCAACACGTTCTAAATTATATGCAGTTAGATTTGAGTCAAAGTGCGTCTACGTGTCGTGCTATAACTTAAGGAGTGTGCAGACTTATCAACCTGGAAGGGGCGAGAAAATTGCCTTGTGCTTTTACAATTTCACAACCAGTAATAGAAACTGACGGGAACTTACAGGCAGCCACTGCGTTTGCATTACTTTGTTTCCCGTTATCTGCATCCTAACAGAAGGAACTGAATTAAACAGATACACAAAGCTGCATAGTGCGAGAACATCCACAATGACGGACAAGTGGTTAGTTAATAAGAAAAGAGAAAAGGAACATAACTACTTTTAAATACCCAACTGGCATCTCTACCTCCTAACCTTGCTACCGTCCTCCACCCTGTCTCCTCCTTTTCATTCTGCATCCCAATCAACGTCATGTCATTGTCCTTGCTACTGTTTCCTTTTGGGGGGGGTGGGGTCTTCCTGCTCTCCCCTGCCTCAGGCCTCACAAGTACGAACACGTCCCAGAACAGACCAAATATAACCGACCGCCGATGAAAAATGTCTCCCGACTCTGTTATACATTTTTAAACCTCATCAAACTCGGAGTCCAACCTCAACGCAGTTGCGCTGACATCAATCTGAACACTGTCAACGTGATAACACACCCGTGATTGGACAACAGCAGCTGAGAAGAATTTCATGTCGACTCCACGTCACCTGAAAAATGCCTCCAGTCATGTTTGTGACTCACTAAGTGGTTGGAGATAATGGAGAATCCGCTCAGTCGGGCTGGTACCTAAACATTTGTCCTGTCATCTGAGACCGAGTATAGACTTCAGGGCCAGTGTCGCTGTTGCCGATACAGACAGTGATAGATTTTAATAATAAAAGCAGCTTGTATTATGTATGTGTACAACACTGCAGCAGAGAAAAAAAAAACAGAGCGGTGCATAGCAGGGAGCCTGGGCTGATGTCCATGAAAGCCATGATGGACAGTGACAGAATGTTGTTTTTTGCAGATAGTGTTTAGTTTTTCCATTTGTCTTGTTGCTTAGTGTACTGACTCTGGAACATCACTTTATATTAGTTGTATCAATACTTTAGGAATCAATGCGTCCACCTGTGGAGCAGTATAAAAGCAAAACAATACCCGTCCATTTGTTTGAGATGGGACATTATTTCATAACTTCCCGCTTCCATCTTGCAGCAGACGACCACTAAGCCCTACGAAGATGATAAAATGGATGTTATTATGAAGGCAAATTTGTTTCTTTATTATCTAAGCAAAAAAAAAAAAAGTTACTTCAGTCAAAAAAATGATTTTCAATCAAAAAAAACTTCACTTCAATCAAAAAAACCTTTTCAGTCAAAGAAAAAAAGTGTTCAAATGCAATTTTTGGGGTCTCAAATATTTTTTTTTTGATTGAAGTCATCTTTTTTGAATTTGAGCCATATTGTGGGTAGGACATTTGTTCCTTTATTATTCAAAGGCAAAAACGATGACTTCAATTTAAAAAAGGATTTTCAATCAAAGAAAAAAAGTGTTTGAATGCAAAAAGATATTTGAGACCCAAAAAATTGCATTTGAAGACTTTTTTCTTTGATTGAAATGAAGTTTTTTTTTTGATTGAAAATAATTTTTTTGATTGAAGTAACTTTTTTTGCTTAGTTAATAAAGAAACTAATTTACCCTCATATTAGTCCCATTTGTCCATGTGCACTCAGGGAGTCTGGCTCTGAGTTTAAGATTTCAGGCAGGACATCTTTATTTCTCTCTTTAAAATCTCACCTCCTTCTCGAAAAGATTGGATTCTACACATGACCTGAGGCCGTCACCCCAAAGTTCACACGTAAACATTAAATATTTGACAAGTTGTGTGCCTGTGAGGCTCAGTTCAAAACCCTTTAACCTCAATGTGTGGTAAGACCTGAACCTTTTATTTAGCTGGCATCGGAGGAAGGCTGCAGCTCAGGCAAAAACTTGCTGCTGTACTGCATATTTAGACCGGCTTGGCCTTTTAAAATTCATTGTTAGCACCAGGAGCGAGGCTGTCCGACCCTTATTTTAGCGTTGGCCTTATGCATTTCTCAAGAAGCCACAGGGACAATGTTATGCCTTTTTCTCGGTATCACAGTAAAGTTAATTCATAAAGCTCAGTAATGCAACAGTAACGACAAAAAAAACAAAACAAAACACTAATCTCATGGCAATTTTCTTTTTTTTACTTTGTTTCATTTATTTGTATAAACCAAATCAATATTGTGGTGTATCTTACTTTCTCCCTCCATAACAACCTTCTAGACCTAATTTCACAATGCACCATTTCCTGTATTACTCTTCCAAATCTAATCAATGAGGTTATTACGGAGCTCATCTCTCCATTAAAACGGATTAAAAGGTCTGACACGTGTGGTAACGTACGCCGCAGATTTTCAACGTGCAAGTGTAGTGAATTGCAGCCACACGGATGCAAAACATGGATTTAATATCCTGTGTATCTATATGAAGATAAAACGCTTCAATATAGGTCGCCGGGAGGGTGATGTGGGTTTTGGTCGGAAAAATGTAGAAGTCGAGGAGGGGAGAATCTCATGGCACAGAGGAGGCCGTGTGAAATTCACAGAGCCTTGATTAGGGAGGATTGTGCAGATTAAAGTGGAGCGTTTTCTAAAAATGGTACAAAAATATGGGAATTGGAGACAAAGGGGGTGTTTTCATAGATACAGAGGTAAAGTTTATTGAGTCTCAGCTGGAGACTGAAGGATGGGAGAGAAAGTGCAGGGTCTGCCTGGAGCCGGAACAGCAGGATTCACAGGTCTAATCTTTGTTTTTTTGTTAAATTCAGACCCGGCTCCCCCGTGTTCAGATCCACATGACGCAGCCTATGTTTCAAAGGGCATCCTACCTACTACTGGCATACTGATTCTGACAGTATCTGCAGTTTGCAACAGATACAGCGGTATGAAAAAGTTTCGGCACCCCTCTAAGGCTGCATAATAATCTTCACAGAAAAACGATCACAGTGGCATGCCATTCATCTCCTAATAAAAGCTGAGTACTGGGGTATTGTCCAGACAAAGATTTTTAGTGTAGCAATATTGAGTTGTATCAAATTAAATCAGACGTGAACAATAGGGTGCGAAAATTCGGCAACCGTCAAACCTAACTGAACTGGAGATGTTTTGTAAGGAGCAATAGTCCAAAATACCTTCATCCAGAACCCAGACACTCATTAGAGCCTACAGGAAGCGCCTAGGGGCTGTTATTTTTGCGAAAGGATACTCTACTAAATATTGATGTAATTTTTCTGTTGGGGTGTTCAAATTTATGCACCTGTCTAATTGTGTTTTGATGCATATTGCACATTTTCTGTTCATCCAATAAACCTCATTTCACTGCTGAAATATCACTGTGTCCATCAGTTATTTGACATATCAAAATGATCCAAACACGTAATATATAAATGATAATAATAGAAATTGTCAGAGGTGCCCAAACTTTTTCATACCACTGTACTTGGATGAAAACAACAACGGTTACACTCACATACAGTACACCACTGGAGCAATCTGAGTGATATACTGCGTCGCACAACACATTACGGCCATTCGTCTTTTTCTAATTTTGTTTAATGGCAAGTGGCAACTATCATTTAAGGTGCATTACCACCACCTACACTGCTAGAGTGCAGGCCAGAGTTTGGTATTTACATTCATTAAATATAGATATACCGCTCTAAGAAGGTAGGCAAAAACAGCTGTGTGCTGCAAGGGAGATGAGCGACTTGTGTAAATAAATAAAATTTCCATATGATTTGACATATTTCCATACGGGTGATGACATTTGGGGAAAAAAAAAAACAGAATACAATTAGTCTGAAAAATACTGCAGATCAAAATGAATTTAAAAGCAAGGGATTATGACGTGACACAAGCATTTGCATCAAACAATTTAAGTGATTCTTCTATGTAAAAACATCACACTAACTTCTTATGGTATACAACACTTTATGACACTATAAGAAGTATGCAGTATACAAACCATATATGTGTAAAAAAGGACACATGGAATGTACTGTACCTTTTTATTCAGTTTCATTATACTTATTTATACTGCACAATCTGTATCCTCACTCAAACTAAATGAAAAACGGTGAAATCCAAAAAAACACATTCACCTCATTTAAAAGCCCCCGACTCTGTCTTAACATAGAGATATTTTGACACTGATATTATTATTTCTTTGTGCAGCCAGACGGGAGACCAGCAAACCTCTAAATCTACTGCGTCTTTAATAAATGTACATCATTATGCTGGTATGTTTCTAGTTTAAATCATTATCCCTCTGGAGATATTTCTTTTTTTTTCTGTGTCTGCTGTGTCTGTCCCTTTTTAGCTTTTGTATCATGATGACAAAAAAAAAACAAAAAAAACCCAGACACTGCTGAGCATTAACTTGTAACATTTTAATGAAGCTGGTGAAGACAACGAGCTCTGATACGAGTTCAGTGACTTGTGGCTGATGTGGAAACAGTGTCAATCTCTAATTCAATTATCTTATGCAGTTTCAAACATGACTGATCTTACAGAGCGATGGATCATTTGTGTTGGTATCCCAGGCTGAGAAAGACAACACACAGACTTAACTATGTCAAAGAAAGACCATTTAAACCAGGGGTGTCACACTCATTTTAGTTCCGGGGCCACAAACAGAACAATACGATCTCAAGTGGGTCAGACCAGTAAAATAATAGCATAAAAACATAACTCTAAATCTTTCTTTATTTTTAGTGCAAAAAAGTAAAACTGAATTATTAAAATGTTTCCATTTACAAACTATCTTTTCACAAAATATGTGAATAAGCTGAAAAACCTGAAACGTCTCCAGAAATGTAGGGGCAATTTTAACAATATTATGTCTCAACTTATCATTTATACATCTGCATTACAGATCACATTGTGGCTGTACAAAAAAAAAAAAACAAAAAACAATATTTAGTAACAGTCATAATATTGTTGTCATTATTCATAGGTTATTATGCTAATATTTTACTGGTCTGTGATCAAATTGGGCTAAAATGAGTTTAACACATTTGACTGTTAACATCTTCAGTGTAAATTTTGTACTCATAGAATAGAATAGAATAGAATAGAATAGAATAGAATAGAATAGAATAGAATAGAATAGAATAGAATAGAATGGCCTTTA
>JAPQRQ010000027.1:16416677-16428563 GCA_037367365.1 Apogon talboti
ACTCAGCCTTAAGGGACGGGACGGGTTCTCCACAAGAACCGGTTCCCAGTAGCTCAGTTCCTCAGAATCATTAGTCTATCTGCTTAATGATTCCGCTCTTCAGTTCCGCGGCGTCATCACATGTCATGTCTGTATTTTTTTTGTGAAACCTCTAAAATATGGCTGTATTTGACCAGTGAAGACAACATTAGGGACATTTACAATAGTTGCAGAGTGTCCGTGATGACAAAGGGGGAAATACCTCCAACATGTAGGAACATTTAACCACAGCATCCAATTAAAGTGCACCAGTGGAACATCTTTGATTGGCTGTTTAGTGAAGGGGGCGGAGCCTACATCAAGGTGTCCTCTGTAACAGTCTTACATTAAACTCCTCCAGGTTCTATCGATACTGTTAATGTTAGCGTCATTTCACTGTGTCAACCTGCTTTACTATTGTTTATGAATAATCTCCATGTCCTAGAATTACATTTAGATGACAAACAGGCTCTTTTTTCATTAAAGGGTGATTTCATACTTGAATACCCTCTATTTAATTTTATTCACAAACTTTTTCAGCTCAAAACCCAAAAGACAAATTTGGCATCTCCTCAGGACCCAAAGTCACAAAATTCATCACGAGATCCAATAGATCTGCATTTATCTTCAATGAAACGTCCACTGTTAAACTGTCTCTCAAAGTCTCTTTGTAACTCTTTCATTCATTTTCATCTTGTCTGATCTTTAACATCATTTCTTTCACTACATCATTCTTATCTTTTTACAACTTTTCACTTCACATGGCTTTGCTGAGGTAAATATCTATCAACATTTCTGTCTTTATTAATCATGAATGAATTTACTTCTCATAACATTGCTCTATATTTTACTGGAAAATTCATAAAAACAGTTCAACAACCCATTTTTCATTGTGAACTTAAGCACAATTCAGACATATTTAACTTCCATACTATTGAATAACTAGTTTTACACTGACATGTCAGAAAAAAAATTCCCACACTCCTTTAACTACCCCTTTACAATCCTTTTGAATAGAAAATGCGCATATTTGACATTAAAGTGTTAATGCAAATAAATCCATTACAACTATAGTTTATTCCCTAACCCAGTCTATAGGGAATCAAATCAAAAAGTGCCATCAATAATGGAACCGGAATCGCTCAATTCCTATCAATTCCCATCCCTACTCGGCCCCAGTGTAAAAGTCAGAACAGTCGATACATCATCACCTTCATTGTCGTCGCCACACACACACGTGCACACAAAGACATTTGGAAGAAAAGTCGTCGCACCCGAGAGTCTTCAAAGTAAACCCATGGCTCAGCGTCTAGCCAGGAGTTATTTTTTCTACCATTCTGTTTTCTTGACATCAAAAGCTTTCAATCGGATGACAAGTAGTGTCAAGGCAGTTCCAACTCGGATGCCTCTCAACTGTTTTAGTCAAAGGATCTCTTTTCTCACTCACCTCCCCCTCCCCTCCCTTTTTTTTTCTTCTTTACTTTGTGGCATAGACTCCACTCTGAAATAACAATAAAAAAAATAAATAAATTGGTCACTCTTGCAGATTTGTTGCTGCAGCTCTGATGATAAGGTGAACAGGACTGTGATTTGTTCCATATTTGCTGCCTGTCGCCGCTCCCTTCTTCTTTTCCCCATCACCTGTTTTAACACTCAGATACACAGACGCCGGCTACACCTGCTGACAGAGTGACTGATCGCTTTTAACAAACATCTGCTTCGTTTCGCTCGAATAATGAAAGGCTAAATGTAAGACATCGTACTGCAGGGTATGACTAAATAAAACATTGGGAAAATAGGAGGCGGGTGGTGGGGGTTGGGGGGAGGAGTCAGAGTGAAGGGGCATTGTGCGGGGAATAGGGGAGGGGGAGGGCTGTTCAGAGAGTCAGCGAGGGAGAGATGATAATGATGAGCCCTGAGACTGGCGACTATTTTAAGACTTCCTAAAAGTGAAATGACAGCTTCAACAGACCAGAATATTATGGGTTGTACAGCGCCACTGCCACAGTTCATTTCACCGTCCTGCTGATCATATCTACAGTTATCGCATTATGAAGATATACTAGCTGTGTTATGACTGCACATATTAGGTGCCGTCATTATCAGCTCGCTTGTCAATTACCTCCAAATTAATCGATTTGAGTTGTAAAATGGTGAAAAAAGGTGGAAGCTGGTTACATTTTCAAGCTCAAGCCGGCGTCTCGAAATATATGCTGCGTATTCACTGGTGAGATCATTTTCTAATTATATGTAAAGCTCTCACACACTTGGATTTTATTACATTTAGTAACATTGAGTTGAATTTCATTGCGGTGGTGTGTAAGGGTGGGGGTCAGGACTGCGATTATAGGCTAAAATGAACACAACACTGACCATTAGATGCTATTTTATGTTTCCTAATAAGACACAAAAAAAATACTGTGATACTCAACCATTCCATGAATAGTTCCCAGGTTGATTTTACATTAGAATGAAACAAACTTTAAAGACTAATCTTATCATTGGAAGTGTGTTAGCATCTTTGTTTTGAGAGGAACTGGGTATTGATTTCTTTTAATTAGTTTTTTTAATGGTCACTCTGCTTTTATGTTTTATGTTTAATCTAAAGTCAGTGTATTCTTGCTTGATATTTCTATATTTAATATTCTATTGTCTCTTTATAAAAGTTTTATATCTTTCTTTTTATCTGCTCTTGAATGAACTCAGTAACTTACACCCGGTTCTTACCCCACTTACTATGTTCTTAATATTTTCTCTAAGTCCTTTTAATTTATTTTACTTTTACTTTATTCATATTTAATGTGATTTTATGAACACTATACTGTCTTGTAATTAAATTTTTCAATATTCTCATCTTTTATCTATAAATCATTCATTTGCATTTTCCTATTTATGTGAAGCACATTAAATTGTCTCTGTGGATGTAATATTCTAAATATATAACCTTGCCTTTTGAGTCACATCGATCTATTCTACATAAATGGAAATGTAATTATTGTAACAAACGTCTGCCTGACAGTTTGTGAGTTAAAATTTTCTGTTAATGAAAAAAGTGCTATCTTTAAATTGCTTTTGCAGCGTTCAAAAGTCCACTATTGATAGAATATCACTTTACAGACATAAAGTTGTAAGTAATCACATATGAGAAAGCAATAACTCTGTAGCAACTATTCTACGTTAGCATTTCCATTCATAAAGCTGAATTTTCAACCTGAATTGTCACCTTTATTAATTCCTTTTCCACTGCAGAAATATCAGCGCGTTTCCACAGAAATTACCAAAAACCTTTCTCTGAAAAAAGTTCCTGGTGAGGGGGTTGGACTCAGATTCTCCAGAATTTGTGGGGGCGGGGCTGTGTGCTGAAGAACTCTGATTGGTTGAACAAATTTGCAATTATGTTCACTCACGATAGACAGCGTGTATCTGCAAACTTGTTTATTCCAGTTTTACAAGTTTCACTTTGTATGTGATTTGTCATTTGGAAAAAGGAACAAAAGAAGAGAAGCTACTACAAGTAGATGAGAAAAAAATGCAAAACATTTTAGTGTGAATATACAGGGTGGAAAAATGTTAGTTAATAATATTCTTATGCTAAACAAATTTAACAATTATTGTATAGTGAATAAAAGTAAAAAAACACAAAGGGGGTGAGGGGTGGGGCGAATGTTGTCTGGGGGGGCCTTGGCATGGAAAAGTTTGGGAACCCCTGTACTAAAGCATATATTCGTCAAATATGCTCAAAAGAGCCTGAATTTTATTGAATGTATTTGCCGAATACATTCTAAAGAAATTCAGCGGGCCTTCTAGTCGGTGACTCTAGATAACCAAACCTGATTCCAATTAATGTTCCAGAACTTTGAGGTGGAAAAGTAAACCTGACAGATTTCCAGGAAGCCTTTTACCCAGGGTAAATAAATTCCTGGTAATAAAAGTTCCTGGGAATATTGGTGGCAAAGGGGTTATTATGACTACGGTACATGAATCCATTACAGTGAGTTTTTAATGTGACAAGGCACGCTCTGCACATCTCAAATCTTTGGCCTCATTTCTCCAGTGGATGTCGGACTTTATATAATGTGTTCTGACAACACCGTCACACCCTCTGGATTCAGACACTGTATACTGCTGTGAGGCACAACACACTCCCGATATATCCGAGCGCACACATAAACACACACATTACCAGCAGCAGCAGCAGCGGCAGCAGACCCGGCATTCAGAACGCTGCAGCCCACCAGGGAGGTAGAGGCTGAGTGACGACAGACTGAGAATGACAAACAGGATGTAAGACAGTATCATCAAAAGTACAATGAGAGGGGATCTGTTACACATCCTCCACCGCCACATTCAACAGAGGCTGTTCATTGTAAAGCCTCAAAGGGAGACTGAGGGTTCTGCAGCGCTGCTACAGGTTGGACTGGGGCTGTTTGGCTGAGCTGCCTTCATCTGTGATGTTAAAACCCAGAAATAAACGCAAAGTGACTATGGCGCTTTGCTTACTCACATCAGAAGTGTGCCAAGGCAAGCAACCTCTAGAACTCACAGCGGGAGCACAGTCGAAGGCTATGATTACAGAATGAGGGGTCGCGCGGCCTTTACCCCTGTCTGCTCTGTTATCGAAAAAGAGTTTAGAGGTTATAGGCTCTGTTACATCAGATATGAAGGTGCAGAGCAGAACCCAGAATCCATTTGACCTGCTCCTAAAGCTGGGTCTTAAAAAAGGTCATCACCCACACGTCACATTTCAGGAAATAATCACACTGTCACTCCTCATTATCATATGTTTCTAAACTGAACAGATTGAAGCAGCTGCAATCAAACCGTCAGAAGCTCAGTGCACAAACAGGGAGGTATTTCTGTCCTGCATATTGATTTGGCGCAGGATTTCAGGCTGTCTCTGTGGACACTAGTCATTACAAAGCATTTTACAGCTATTAGAATAAAAAAAATAATAATCCATTTTAGAATTCAAATTTATTTAAGTAAACATTAACGTTGTATTCATCAGGGAATGAAACATCATGGGACACGTAGGTTCAGAGCGTCAAAAACATGGACATTTATAGAAAGAAACAATGTGCATAATCGGAGCTTCAGTTAACGTTAGTCTAGTGAAACATCTCTAACATTAGTCTGAATTCCAAGAAATTAAATTTAGCAAGAGACAGTTCTACATATGTCAGATTAGCTCTTAAACATGAACTTGTCTAGATTGAGGTTTATGAGGTCAATCATCTTTCTAACCATATATTTGTCTTTACATTGATTTATCATATAAACCCCCTATTTATTGTCTGAAATCCTTCATTAAAGTTAGAATTACAATGCATGGCTATAGTTTTTTGGGTTTTTTTTTTACTTTTTTGCTTAGTTTACTTGTTAAGCTACTTTTCTTAGTCACCAGCATCTGTACAGAAAAGAAAAAAAAAAAAAAAAAACAATATTGCAAGCCTCAATTAGGGAATGCACCAATGCTAAATTATGGTCCATTCAAAATGATAACTTGATAACTCGCTCAATAACCAGTGATGATGTTATTTGCCTTAATATATATATTTTCAACCCCAGCTTTTGTATCTAATCTTCTTTTGATGAATGGATGGATGGATACAAACTGAATCATCCATATTTATGAAAAAACCCTCTACTACTGGTCATCGGTGATATATCGTTTCATCCCTATATCTGAATAGATATAAATGGACGCTACATCCACATCCATATTGTTGTGGAAATGTAGCTGTTCAGAGTCTGTGATAACATAACAGAAATATGATATTATGTGTTTTTATCTGTAAATTTGTCATCATTTCAGTTCTGTCACAACCTCTGATTTTCGCAAAACTGTCACAGTAATGAAGAATCTGTCAAGCTCATCCCTGAGTTACATTATGGTTAATTTACAACATAGTGAAACACTGTGTACTGTACTCTTCCTCTCTATTATATACAGTATATCAGTGATCTATCAGAGCGCTGACCCCCACCTTCTTTTTGATGCTGACCTCATTGCTACTGCATTTTTTTTTTTTGGTTAAATGTTGCGCAAGCGGTGTATACATCACCGAAGTTAATTTGTGGGTTACATGTTTTAAAGAGTGCAGACATTGCAAACAACTAAAGTCATATTTGCACCAATCAAATTAAAATACCACAAAATAACAGTTACAACCCCCAAAGAGTGTCCATATACCAAGAGAGCTGTCATTGCAGAAAACATATACAGCTTCGATTTCTGCTTTTCTAAGCATAATGATAATGGAGTTCAGTTCAATTATAAACTTTCTCAGCTGTACTTTATTAATGCAAAAAAAAAAAACTGATTAGGTTCAGCAGCTACATGTCAACTAAAAACACACTAGTTGGACAAACTCATAAGAAAATACTACATTTATTAATGAGGCCAGATACATCTGTTCTGAGAGCTGAGAATGCCAGTAATTAAATCCCAACACAAGCACAACAGAGGAAACGCATCTGATTTTACTGTCACAGAATGAAAGCAACCCTCCTCTCCTCCTCCTTTAATAGCCAGGTGCATAATGAATTCTCCATAAAACGGGCATGTGCGGCTTTTCTGAGCTGTTGCATGAAACACTGATAAATCACCAGTATGGCAGCTTGAGTAATACACTCATCAGCAACTGCTTCTTATTTACTAGGGAGGGGTCTTATTTCCATCCCATAATTAAGTTTTTATGCCCTGTGTGTTTGTAAGTGTGCCGCTGTAGTTTCATTTAATTTAACATGTTACGTGCGAAGGTCTTGTATGGCAAACGTGGTTTTCCACTCACATCAGCACTGCTACATAAAGTCCATACTAATCCACACTAGGACATGAAGCTAGTTCACTGGTGCATCATTAGCACTCAGTGTTCTGTTTTCGTCCGCGATGTCCGTTTTAACCGTTTTCGTAGGTGTTTTTGTAACACAGGTCACCGTGATTCAGCTCCTATCTCCTCACACACATGTGTACAAGTGCCAAAACAACAGCGGGAGGTGGTTTTGTAGCGGAGCAGCCAAGCTGAGCTGAGATATCTGAGTCATTAGGGTGCTGTGAGTTCTGGTCTGTGGCCTGAGAGGTAGCCAGTCATCGCAGAGTGAAGGCCCTGGAGACAAGAGCTGTCTGTCCGGCCCGGCTGCCGTCGACACACATCGCAGACTGTTTGGCTGCTACAGCGAACCCACTCCCTCGGTGGATGTTACGAACAGCTGAGTCTTATCTGAGGCGTTTCTATAAACTAATTGTTGTCCGTTGTCGTTGCTGCTCAGACTCCTGGAACATAACACAACATTATAATACATAGACTTCCACACTTACATGCTAAGATGAATAGTTTAAATGAATCACCTGCAGGTTCGGTTTAGTTATTGAGCTGATTCAAGTCTCTGAGGGGGAACAGTAAAGATTGCCCACAGCAGGGAAATCACTTCGGGAAGCCTTGTGGAATGGACTTTGCCACAGGCTGTGAACTATAACGCAGTCAGGCAATTTTAGTTTGGAAATTCTGCAGCCGTGGGTGTCAGAACTATGAAACCACGAGTTCAGATTCGACGCGAACGAGAGCTGCATTCATAAGTCTCTCTCCTGAACTCACGCTACTGATTTCCTCTGTTCTGGACTTTACTGTGCGAGTCATCTAGTGGATTCTCACATATGCTCTTTTCTTGACTTTGGTTTTCTCACCTCATCCTGCCTGACCTTTTAGTTTCTTAGTACTTTTACCACTACTGGTTTCTTCATCTCACATTTAAGGTCAAGGTCAGGTTGATGTATATAGCACATTTACAACAACACAGTGACCAAAGTGCTTTACAAGGATATAAGTAAAAATACAAAATATCATAAAACTAATAAAAATATATAGATACAAAAGATAAGATATAAACCTGATAATAAGATATAGTACCTGATAAAACAGGTACACAATAATAAGATAAATAGTGTCTAAAAATACAACCAGAAGATAAAACAAATTAAAAGTCACACACTTGTATTGCAGTGCAAACATTATTAATCATTAATGTGCAGTGACAACAGTAATACAGAATAGAAAACAAAGTCAGGCTTGTTAGAGATCTGTATGTCTCAGTAACAGCTACAGTAGTGGGAAAAAGTCTTTGGTCGCCCTTAAAATTTTGCACAGGCTGGAATATTATTGTGAAATATTTGCAGAAAAATCTTATTTGTGTTTCAAAAGGTGTGGCTGCATCAAAAAGACACATACCAATGCAAATTATTGTTTTATTTATTGTTATAAAGAAAAAAATGAACTAAATTCTTAACAGTTTCAACATGTTACACCCTGGATGGGTTTCATTATTTTGCTGAAACATCCAGTTTTGACCTTGATGGAACTGAGCATGTGCAGAAGGAGCATGTGGGTTTGGAGAATGGGATGATACTTGGCGAAGTTCAATGACGTAAGAGTGATTCTGAATTAAATATATCACAAATCCATGGGGTGAACAACAATGTTTTTCCTACCATTGTATAATATGTACTTTCAAATGCAAATGCCACAAATGCAAATGTTTTTATTGTGTGTTAACAAGAAAAAATGACAAAACTAAATTCTTGACAGTTTCAACATGTCATGATCTGGATGTGTTTCATTATTTTGCTGAAACATCCAGTTTTGACCTTGATGGAACTGAGCATGTGCAGAAGGAGCATGTGGGTTTGGAGAATGGAACAATACTGGGTGGAGTTCAATGACTTAGGAGTGATTCTGAATTAAATATCTCACAAATCCATGGGGTAGTTGGGTTAATTAAGAAAAAAAAACAGAAAAAGAACAATAGAACACGAATCTTTGAAGAGTATTTCTGAAATGTCAAAAAATAAATAAATAAAAAATGGTGTGGTACTATAACTTTATTTTTCACTTGGCTGGAAGTGAACTACAGATCCCAGCTGTGATGAAGACAAGGGTCAGTGCTCTGCGGGTCAAGGCGGGGCCACTGGTCAGGGTTAAACGGGGCCAAAGTCAGAGGAACATTTATTCCTCTCCGGTCACTCTATTTCTTTTCGTTTTTGTTTTTTTTTCATGTTGCTATTGCTGCAGCTTCATCACTCACAAAACAGATCATGAGAAAATGAAAAGGGTATCTGCTGTGAATGCATTCAATTCTAAATTACTCAGGTGTGAAGGTCTTGGGGTTTCCCAGATAATCTGGGAAAATCTGCAAATAATAAACACGACTGACAGCCAAAACCTAAATATCATGGCTGATGTGATGCTGCAGAGTAAAGTAACTGGGGCACAAAAGAGATAAAAAATTCTCTGAAATGAACTCCAGATGTATGAAAAGAAGTTCCCTGCCTCAGCGATTAAGTGGAAAACTTCTAAAGTCACTTGATGTGTAGAGAAATAAATCATACATTACACTTTGTCCCCAGGTTCTGCACTCAAGACATCTTTGTGCCATTATTACTATCAAATGAAAACTGTATATGACTTTATGTGTGATCCAGCCACTGCAGGGATTAGAAATGAATAAATGCAGCTTTCTTAGTTGCTTCAGCACATGATTTAGAATTAATAATGTCTGTACAAAACTGTTTAATTAGATTAAAGAGAAAAATACAAACTGAAAATAATGAGGTCTCAACAGAGTCAAGTGAATAATTCCTCATTGAATAAATGTATTTTGTATTTAATGTTAATTTGTAAGGGAATGCGTTGGCTGATCCACACAGGGGCCTATTTCATCAGATTAACTCTGGTCCTTGGTCTGTTCTGGATGCCTGGGACCATCATGTAGAAAACCGGCTGTTTCCTCCAGGTCTGAACAGAGATATTATAATCAAGGCTACATCACAGCAGGTTATAGAACATTAACCTTTTCCTGCTCCACTCTAGGACAGGTATTTTTTCTGTTTTTTTGTGATTAGTATTATTATTTTAGCACTGGCTGAAAATATCCTTAGATAAACCCAATGAAATTCTAAATAACAACCAATCACTGGATTTTTCTTCAAACCAATGCCTTTTTTTTTCCTTCCATTGTTGACCTTATTATCCTCCCTTGGTATTATCCTCTGCATGGTTTCACATAAAGTATCAAGTGAATTTGAAGTGGACCGTTGCCAAAAAAGTAAAAAAGAAAAATGTTGGATGTTGTAATGACCCCCTCGTCCTCCCCTTTTGCCAACGAGCGCTGCTGTGTTTTTATACCCCTGCTGCTTCCTGCTTCCCTTACCAGTGTCACTATCCCCTCATCAACCATGAACTGAACCCAAAAGACCTGAAAAATGTAGGTCAACACTGCAAATTAGACGCGTCGAGCCTGTTTTGACCTACAAAATGAGGGTTAAAGGTCGACGCCCAAAAAACTCGTTGAAAAGCTTCCCAATTTGCGCCGAAATGCTAATTATGAAGGAGATCGGACGATTTGGTGAAGAGCAATCATGTTGACACTGACGGATGGACAGACGGACAGACAGACGCCGCAGGCTACAACAATACTGAGATAATTAAGCCAGGCTGTGGCACTAGAGGTCATGTAAAGGACGTCATACTGTATATATTTGGAGTATTCCACACAACAATGTAGAACATGGGTGTCAAACATACGACCCGCTAAAGGATCCAATCTGGTCCACGGGATAAATTTGTGAAATGGAAACATTACACTGAAGATAATAACAGTCAAATTTATGTCAGTGTTTAATGTTCAGGAGTCACATGTGTGGGTCAGACCAACAAAATACTATCATAAAAACCTATAAATAATAACAACTTAAAAATTTGCTCTTTATTTTATTGTAAAAAAAGTTAAATGACATGAAATTATTTACATTTACAAACTGTCCTTTCACAAAAAATGTGAATAACCTGAACAAATATGAACAACATGAAATTATTTAAGAGAAGTCAGTGCAATTATAACAATATTATACCTGATACTAAATGTTTTGTGTATTTGTAGGTCCACTATGATCTGTAAGTTGTAATGTACATCTGTAAACGACAAACTGAGACATAATATTGTTAAAATTGCACTTATTTTTCTTAAATTTCATGTTGTTCATGGTTGTTCACAGATGTAAATATTTTTCATAATGCAATGTAATGGCTTATAATACAAGTATGTGACTTATTTTATCTTCTTGTTGAGTTTTAGATGCTTTTTATACTATTATTGAGTATGTGCTGTTATTAGTTTTACTATAGCTTGTATTTATTGCTATTGTAGTAGTTTTAGCATATCTTGTATTTGTATCTACAACTTTGTATTGTTTTAAATGTGCTATATAAATAATCTTGACCTTGACTTTAATACATTATGATTACAGTATTTTTCCACTCTAAAACATAAAGAAAAGTTTAGAATTGACGTTATTTCTAGGTTATTATATTATTATTTTACTGGTCCGGTCCACTTGATATCGTATTGAGCTGTATTGTATGTGGCCCCTGAACTAAAATGTGTTTGACAGCTCTTATGTAGAATATTCCATTGCTATTCGTCACTGAGAAATGGCCGTAATATTTTTTGTCATGGATTACACAGAGGAATAATGAAACTTTTTCACATCAGACATTTTGGATGGAACAAGTAGAAGGATGTGCAGGTGTTACTGATACTATTAACAATGGTTCTGTTCCATTTCGTTACCCTAGGAGGCAATTTGTGTGACTCAGTATGCACTGATTCAAGGTCTGAGACAGTTGGAGAAAAGAGACGTCCACATCAGTCTACCTTATGCTGCTTCTATTAGCAATGTTTTAGTATTTTATGGGAATACATGAGAAGAATCGGGGAATCAGATGATCAGTCATGTGACTTAACCTCCTCAGACCCAGGAGCCCCACAGGTTTTTGAGTTTTGGCTTTTTTTAATTAAATAATTGCTTATATT
>JAPQRQ010000027.1:16443295-16470417 GCA_037367365.1 Apogon talboti
GAGAGGCAATGTAAAGCGCTTTGGGCACCATTACAGTGTGGAAAAAGCGCTATATAAGAAGCAGTCCATTTACCATTACCATTCGGTTATTGGACGACCCGCTCTACCATCTGAGCCACGGCCGCCCATTTGACTCAACAGGAGTTTAATAAGGATTTAGCTTCATGTTTGGTGTCTTGATGATGAAATCACTCCTCTCAGTGTTTGAGTAATTTCCAATCGTTTTGTTCCTCGAGGTCAGCTGAACACTTCTGAAGTATCGCGTGGTTAAGACCTGTCAACATGTGAGTCATTCCACCTCTGTTTCTGTGACTGTGAAACAATTCTAGTGCCATTTTAAAGTTGTGAATTTCTCAGGTCTGTCCTTCATCAGCAGTGAGTGGGATACGATTTTCACTGAGGAGCAATGATACTTTAAAGTTTATTTGCAACATGGAACAGTTATTTATTTTATGTGATATAATGAAAAAAAATAAGTAATATTGTTGAAACAAGGAATGTGTAATTTTTTCAAAATGTTTTCAGTTTCTTGTAAACATGTATTAATGTACATATTAATATAGTTGAATGGTGTTATATGATATTTGGTACTGGGAAAAAACAAAATAATAAAATATCTGTAATATTTAATCTGCAAAGAATATTTACTCTTCCTATGAAAAAAGTTTCAAGGAAAAGCTATATTTGCTGCAGAACTTTATGAGCTCAAAGGTTCTGCAAGGTCTCATCAACATAATATAAGTCTAGAGATGAATATTTTAAAGAAAATCTATGACATAACCAGGGAGGGATGGAGCCGCTCACTCCAATCTAAAACTCACACCTTAGTTTGTTGATCTGTAAAGCTGCTGAGCTCAATCACATCTGTTTTACAGACTCTGTTGGGGAAATAACCAGGTTATTTTAAATTTAAATAACAGGTTTATGGTGTATGAGGATGTGGCCCTGAGGTCCGTATTACCAGGTTATTGACTTTCATAAGCCATGGCATGCTTTGGCTCTACAGCTGATGGAAAAAAAAATGGCTTTCAAAAACAAATGAACTAAAATTGATGTTTGAATACTGTCTGCCATCTGTTTTAGGGGGCTGCAGTGACAGAACCACTGCATACAGGCCTTTGTGGACGGAGCTGGTGAGAAGTTTGCAGTGGAATGAGCACTGTCAACATATGGAACCAGTATGAGGTGGTAGAGAATCGTTACAGGGCGTTGCCATGGATGTCAAATACACCGAGACGATTGTGTCTCTGGCGCCACATCCTGCATTTTACAGCATTCAAATGACCGTAACTACTGAACCGTTTGTACTATTGACAGAATCCAAACGTCATTTTTTTATCTGAGATTGGATTCCTCCTATTGGTCTATAACACATCAGGGTAGAGGTCTGCATCGGCTGAGGGAGAGGGGTGGAAGTGGGCAGAATAGAGAGCAGCAGAATGCATATGGTGAGAGATAGATGGAAGATTTTTATTACTTTTACCAGCATTTTAGCAGTGAAATCTTGCAAATAATTGTATCTAATAGTGATAGCGCTGTTTTGGAGTGTTCTACTAGTGTGTTTTTACGTGTTTTTGTTGAGTTTTGCCTTTTTTCCCACTGTTTTTATCTGTATTTTAGCGGTTTGTATAGTTTATTGATTGTTGTTTCATTGTAAATATTATATAAATGTATATATATTTATATATACATGTAAATCTATATGCAGAGAGCTAGCCAGGGCAGAAAGAGATGCACTGTCTGTAAAAGAGGCAGATGATGGATGTTTTCCTACAACTAGACAGAAAGTGACCAGAGACCATCACACAGGTTAAAAATTACAAGAAATAGCAAAAAATATGCAGCAGGAAAACATAATGATCTAGACATATTAAAGGTTTGAGCACATGGAAAATAGTTGAAAGTTTATTTCTATAATCTCAGAAAGTTTCATTATGCACATTTACAGTTGTTTTTCATGATAAATATGATAAAAATTTAGGCCCGATTTTTTTTATTTTTCACTATAACACACTGTATTTATTACATGTAATAATGATAATAAATGCTCAGATATGGATAGTTAATTTCTTCCTGAAAAAATACATACAAAATAATTGGCAAAAAAAAAAGACCATTTCTAACACAACAACATAAACAAATCTAGGCCTGTTATAATGGTAGTCTTTAAGGGGTTAATCTGTATCATCTCTATGCTTAAAGTTAGGGGCATATTCTTCATGCATCATATAGGGTTATATTGTTTTTATTTGGCATGACTGTATTCATAACTCATGGCGAGCCTGCATCATGTGCCCACAGAAGAACAAACACAGTCAAAGCTAAACAAACACTTTCATCTCGCCAAGTCTGACAACAATCGGCATCGGTCTATCGAGCCTCCCTTGCCTTATTTTTGTGCCTACAGTGTCTACTTTTACCTGCACGTTTGTTTGTTTTCCTCCCACACTGCACCCGTCTATATTTACCCTTTCTGAATAATTCTTGCTAGGGAATATGGGCAGATAGGTGGGGTGACAGTGCAAAAATTCATATAATAACTCATTTCTGTGTCCTTTCACTGTTTATAATGAGAGGAAGTGCAGTTGAGTCAGCTCTGAGATGGAAAAGTTCAGAAATTGTTAAATCTTCCGGCCATCTCTTTGTTGCTGCCTCCCACACATCCTGACCTGCAAGAATACTGTGTACCGCAGTGGGGGGATGTGCTAATAGGAGTCTGGATTTCCCTTAGCCCATGAAACATAGACCATTGGGGTTTGAGTAATGAGCCAGTGCCACCTGTACCCACAATACCAGGGGAATGTGGACTATAATACTGATGAGCGTCTGAGGGCCAATGTGCCGGTGCGCTTAGCCGTCTATTCACAGCTCCATCCTTTTCAGAAATGTTCTCCGCTTCAACTTTGCATGTCCCATTTCACTCGTTTGAACCAAAAGCTTTGCGCCGAAAACCGTAAGAAAAATCGCATTGATGTGAAAGAGAGTCCCGGACCTCGTTTATGGAGGAGGGCAGCGTAAGAGCACATTTACAGTACCGCAACGCTAATGGAAGCTCTCTCTGGGAATTGTTCAGCGTGTGTGTTTGGAAACAGACACAGTATTTGCAAGGCACAGATGTAAAAACGGCTTTCTAATTGCTGTTAGTGAGCATCAATTAACTCCAAGAGGCTGCAGTGCAGTTGTGGCTTTACAAGCCACTAAGTAACACAACAGATGGACTTCACAGAGAGCAGGAACCGAAAGGTACATGCTCACTTATATGTGTAACAACGTAGCTGCCTTTATTCTGGTTCATTTTTCAAGGTATTTGTTCTTTCACTTTGTATTCTTTGTATGCAACAGAAAAAAGACACAAACACAAGTTGAGCACCTGCAATTATTTCTCTATTAAGCTCAGCTATTAGACTTATTCAATAGTACTCAAACTAAAAATAAACTAGTCCTTCAAACAAGTACCGCCAGTCTAGACTGGTCATTTCAGTTACATGAGCTGTATTTTACTGAGCTCCAGTGAAATATTTTGATTAGAAACTCAGATTGAATCGCTTGCAAGGACACTAAAGTGATCCAATAACATATTCTCCAAAGAATTTAATCAGAGTAACATTCTTGACATAAATAAAGCTTCTAACATACTGGAAATGTAACAGCTCAAACACAAGGAGCAAGAATTTACATGGGACATGGTTATTAGGCAGTGATATTTTACCATAAAACAGATTATTAAAGGTTTACACAACCCCGTCTCTTTTGATGTACATGGTTATAGGATTTTTACTCTGACTATCCTCATCATTAACAGTTAAAGGTTAACGTTCTTTATTATCCCCAAAGGGAAACTCAGTCTCTGCATTTTACCCATCATAATACGCACACACAGCACCTAGCACTAACGATTAGCATTAGCATGTAGCATATTTGGAGCACTGAGCAACCATTGAAGAAGCTCAAGGACCAACTCCAGATCTTCATAGTCAGGGAAGTGACAGGAGAATTAACCCATATGTACCTGCTGTGAAGGGAAAGTGTTACGTGGTAGCTCTGTTAGCATTTTGGTCGTCACCATGTTGGTTTTTTAGAGCCAGGGGTGGTCATATTTATTAGACAACTCCCAACTCTGACAATGTTTAAGTCCATTCTGAAAACATTTCTTTTTAGCTCTGCATATGGCAACTGAAATGGTTTTATCTGCACTCTTCTTTTTTTATTCTAAGTATTTAATTTTTTTAATAATCTATTTAAAATTCTACATACATTATATGGGTTTTAATTTTTATTCCTGTGTATGTATGTATTTATAACGCATGAATTCTGCCATACAAATAAACTTGCCTTGCCTATTTAGACAAAAGAAAGGGCAAGTCATTTATGTATGACTTTTATATTAAAGCCTGCACACACTAAAATCTTATTAAAAAATTTAAAGACACCCTTTTACAGTACTAGAGGGTGCAAACAGAACAAATGAGACTAAGATAACCCCTGTAAAAAACGCTTAATGTTTTTGCAGAGAATTTCACTGTAATCTATGGGAGCCAGGGCTTTTCCAAGCACCATCTAGAGGCCGTCAGTGGTATTACACTTCACCTTCTGCACTGGATTCACCGTAGAGCCGAGCTCCATGTCTTTTGGTTCCTTCATAATGATAATAAAAATGCATTTGGAGTTAACATCGTCCTACTGCTGTAAAATACTGGAGATCTAGGACTTTATTTCCTTTGTTTAACATTTCCTATGAGCTCGGCAACCTTAAATTGAAAACATTCTTTCGACCAGTTATGAGAAGTTGAATTTATCAGAGCAAAGAAATAAGACTTTGCTAACTTTGTCTAAGGTTAATGAAATCAGAAAGTCTTCAAAAACAGACCACATGACTGTTTTTGGTGTTTTTATGATGTGATAACTGGAACAAACTTCCAAATTACCTCATATTACCTCATATTGGTGTTTTTATGATGTGATGACTGGAACAAACCTCCATATTACCTCATATTGCCTTTCTTTTAAAATCCCAACTACAGAGCATTTCACAGTGTACAGTATATAGAAGATATTTTATTATCTTCGCACTGATCTTGGCAGGGGTTGTGGTTGTGGATGAACTGTACACAGCAGTGAACCTCGATCCGTTCATTCCCTTTGGAAATATGAAAGCTTTATTAGCTGATATTTTTACAACTGTTGGAGTTGGCTTTATTAATTCTTTTTGTTCTTTGAAGGGTGGGTATCTAACTTTATATATCACAGTGTGTATACTGACTGTTTGGCTATAAAAGATCTTGAGCTCAAGGTGACTACTGGGTAAACTAAAGCTATTAAGTACAATTGATGACTAATTCTGCAGGTGCGCTCACTTTTGTTTATGGTTGGAGTAATAAAGTTTTGAAGTGTGTATTATTGCTTGGGTGTTTCTTTTGTACCCAGCTGAATGGTACTGCAAATTTGTGCAATAAACTACAGCAGTGGAAAGGGGAAAGCAAAATTAAGGAAATATAATTTTTGTGTTAACTGGAAAATATGAAAAAGGCAACTCCTAAAAAATCTATGAATAAGCAAACATAAAGACCTCTGCTTACAATACCCATTTTCTGGTTGAATGTGTTACCATCAGACTACAAATTTTTTTTTTGCGTTGTTTTTTTGTTTTTGTTTAGTCTTATACCAATTGCCAGTATATCATCCTGGAACTGAGTAAACCAAAATACAGCCACAGTTTGCTGCCATAATAAACTCCTTCAGAGAAAGAATAAAAACAATTTAAAAAAAAAAAAAAATCTGTATATTGTATTACAAAGTTAGATGTACTTCCAAAGTAATTAATAATACTTGGCAGCCACAATCATATCTATTGAATATTTAATCTGCCATCCATTGTAGATATAAACAACAAAAATTATTCATGCTTATATATTTATATATACAACAGTATGTGGGTGAGAGGCTATGAGAGTAAAGTCGAATTAAAGTGTGCTGTCAAATAGACAGGATGAATTGCTGCGAATTGCTCCTTGTGTTTCCATTATTCATAAAGGTATTCACATCTGAAGGAAAGGCACAAACAACGCCAAGACATTCACTGTGCTAAATTATTGACAGAAATTCAGGATCTCAGAAAGGTTTCCCTACTTTGATATTGTTCAATTTAAGCTGTGTGCTTCGTCTTCGGATGCCCACTCCTTTTCCTGGTTGCTTACCTTTTCCCTCTTGACTTACAAAATCCCCTTGTCTCCACTCAGCTTCCACCTTAAACAACACAGACTCCATTTGGTTTTGGAGAAAAGGGATAAAAAATTTAAGATTTGCTGTCAAAGAGGTCCTACGTTCTGATTTATTTAAGTGAATCTAATTTAATAGCATGTGGGATGAACAGTCGCACCGTCCTGGCTTCACAACACATAACCTACTGATTATCCTCCACTTTCAGAGCTACAGCTGATGAATTCAAAGTGTAGGTGTGAATTCAATGCTGAGCTACAGCTATGTGGAAAAGCTATGAAATATGAATTAAGTCAAGGCATCAATAGTGTCCAGCTGAACACAACCGAGGTCAGCAGAGGTCACAGCAAATACACTACGGGTTCCTGAATCAGAACAAGAAATCAAGTCCATCTGGGAAATGCGAATGTGAATCAATAGTCCATGTTTGTGAGTGTGATGTGGCGATCACAAGAACCAGGTTTTATTAAACATGCACAGTCTTAAAGCAGACTGTCAGGAGACGTGTATCCTTCTGCCTAGCCCTTCCTTCAAAAGCTGATTCTTGGGAGATTCAGGAGAGAACAAACACTGACACACAGTTTTAGGCCGGCTTATATTTGCCTCAGCTCCAGTCTTTTGCTCTTAACCCAGAAAAAACACACCAGTCTGCAGCTGGAGGTAGAAGTAACATCCTAACATTCACCTGAGGAGTCCAACGGTGAGTATCCTGCTGATAACTGAGGCAGCTGGGGATTAAAAGTTTGCTGAAAGGCACCACGGCAACAGTAATTGAAAGAGGAGAGTGGGTTATGGCCGCAATCTGGGTTTGTTCACCTTAAGACTTCTTCTTGATTTGGAGTTGGAAAAGAAAACTAGTGTTGTGGGGAGGAAACGCTGTCTGTTTTTTGACAGACAGAACCACAAAGAATCTGTTAGCAGGCACATTTCCTTAGCGAAATAGCGGCAGCGTGGTGTGGAAAAATGTGATAAAAACAAAAAAGATGAAATAAGCCCGGCTTGGCTGCTCTGAGCTGAGGTGGCCGAGAGCCTTCCATTACGACGCCAGAGGCTTTGATCACATCAGACGTTACTGTAATGCATGTCAGTAATGCTTATTATGAAGCAATGTGGGATAGTTAGGGGAGATCCAAAGAAGATGGGTAATGTCCACTACCCTGCTGACACCGCCGTCCTCACATGTACCATCTGAACGCTGAGTCACGGTTTGGGTTGGACCGCCGGGAGCTTCAGAGCGCTGCCAATTCCCCACAGCAACGCACCAGAAAATACCCGACTCCAAGAAAGAGGCATCTCTGGAAATAAATCATGCACGTCCTTAAATGGACACACGCCACGCAAAGTCGAGTAATCACAGGGGACAGCGATACCCTGCCAATCTCATATTCATAGTGTAAACAAGTCTAGAAATGTGTGGGATGTGATGAATTGGACAGATGCTCTTGGCTTGTTTTCAGCATCTCAGAAGGTGGATTAGAACTTTGCTGTTATTCTGTCTTCACTAGCGTTTGACAGCTAGCTGCGCAGATTGCTAACAGCGCTCCAGTAAACACCCAGGAAGCCTCTTGCTGTTCTGGATATTTACTGTGTTGACTGTAAAACTGTACGTACAAAAACAAAATGCATGTTACAATCATGTATCTTTTTTTTTTTTTTTAATGAACAAAAAATATGTAGAGCTACGAAACACAATGTGTAAGCGTGTCACAACTCTCTGTCTCTGTGGCTCTTGCAGCAGCAGTAGACATCACCTGGTCCACATATTACACTGGAAATACTGTCCCAAGGTCTTTTTAATATGTATGATGGATGATCAATCACAACAGCTGAAGCCTTGTAAAACCGGGTGCATGACTAGCAATAATTTACTGAACCACATTATGTATCCAGATGACCTGCTGGTCCGCAGTCCCATTAATTCAAAGAGGATAAATAACTAGCTTGATTAGGTTCGATTTATCTTTTTTTTTTTTTTTTTTAAATAGTACTTATCTGTTCCCTCTTTCAGACACAAGCAATGTATAAGTTGTTTTACCTTGACATGTTTCGACTGCCATCTGTTACTGAGAAAGACTAGAGATCACAAGGTAAAATATATACTTAGACTTTATTCTTTGTCTGATAAAAGGGGCAGTTACATATGATAAATAACTCTTTTTCTGTTTACTTTGTTAGCTGTTGAATAATAATCTGACTATCTGTAATAATGCAACTATCCTGGACATTTTATTACTGAAAATTTTGGCAATTGATGATGATATTTCTCTGCAAACATTCTCTAACATACGCTCAGAACATGTACAGACGGTGTGAAGGAGCATATTGTACATGGTTATATTATAGTAAACTTAACTTAAAGTTGTTTATAATGATGCCTTGAGATGATTAATGAATATACCCAGCCAGTGTATTGGAAGCAAAATGTTTGTGTATGCAACATAAAATAAAACATAAAATAGAATAAATCTAATGTAAACATGTATTTGCCAGATCGTGGATATACTTAACTGTGGAGACACTGGTAGAGCTGTCTTTTGTTTGTTATTTAAGCATTTTTTTTTGTTGCTTTTGCTCTTCTCTATTTATTTTTTTTGCATGTTTTCTCTGTTCTATCTGGACCCCGAGTCTGTAAATAAAAATTAATTGAATGATCCACTTCCTTTCACAATAAAAGCCCTAAATAAACACCAACTAAACCTAGTCTTAAGTAACTTGCCAAGGTATCTTACAGTTTTATTTTAAATCATTTACTGAAATAGCCATGAGTGTTGTTAAATTTTTATGCAGGACATCACACCATTCACGGGTGACCGAATGAAACGGACCATAACAGTAAATACTTTATGAGTCTGAACACCTATAATGTAAGTACAAGGCAACAAAACATAGAACACGTGACTAGTTGTGTTTGGTTAGTTTAATGTGTTTAACCCTCAAATGACCAAGCTATAATAGCAACTAGTATTTTATATATAATTGACATAGAAATGGGTTCAATTGTCATTTCATTGTCAGGTCTTTAATCGGTTTGCTTCTTGAGCATTGAGATCTACCATTTCTAGAGTGAAGAACGAAACGTTGATTGCCTGTTTTCACATTACTGTATGTATCAGAGGGTTACAGACCTGCAGGATGAGACTGTTCCATTTTTGCCTGTGTGTGGTGAATCGTGATCAGAAACATTATTTCCTGAAGGCTGACTGGCTGGATGATGTGTTTGGGGCCCCTCCATGACCCCTCCAAAACCTCTACATCTTACATGTGCACCTCAATCAGCTTCTTGAGCTACCAAGGGTATGGAATGAACGCTCTGACATGATGGAGATATGATCTTCATTGTCTGAGGAGGCGACATCTCCACTGATGGAGCAATTTTCCTCATCTTGATCGGCTTCGAGTATCAGTCTCATTGCTTGCTGGACTGTAAGTCTTCCTACTTTACATTTGCAGGCCATGAGTACAGTGAACTTACAGTAAAATGCAAAATGATATAGCTGCAATATCTACATACTAAGTTTAAGTGACCTCATCAAACAGATACTGGACATGTAATCAGAGAAATTCATAAGAGGAACATTATATGTCTGGGGTTGTAAATGCTTCATTAACTTAATATATATTACAAAAAAAGAGAAGCCACTTTTCCGAGCTTCTGTATGAATAACTATAGATGTCATTCACATATAGAAAACTCTACCTGGGAGAGGCTCAAACTTCTTTTTCCACCCAACAGTAGGTGTAAGTCTCATTTCCTTTCAAACCTCTTGAATTACAACACACTGAAAGGTATGTAAAACCTGCCCAACGACCCTAAAAACCACCGCTGCACTGAGGCTTTAAGAATTAACAGTGTGGGGAGAATGGTTTCACTCAGGAATCAGTACCGCAGAGTTTGGATCACCTGTCAGACGTGTTAAAATCTGCAAACATCTGCATTTGACGACCAATTGAATGTAAAATATGGCATCAGGGTTTTGTGAGAACGGCTGCTGTTCTGCTTTCAGAAAGGCTGAGCAAAAACGTGGGTGTGAAATGAAGTTTAATGCAACTGAAATCCGGTTAATTTGATCACATATGACTCCATGTATAAAATTCCTGTGAATTCATTGATGATCAAGTACAAGTTTTGACATAAAGCAGGGGCGTCAAACTCATGTTAGGTCAGGTGCCACAGTCAGCCCAGTATGATCTGAAGAGGGCCGGACCAGTAAAATAATAACAGTAAAAAAAGTACTATTATTATTATTATTATTATTATTACTTTTATTTGTTTGTTTCGAGCAAAAGAAAAAACAAAACTTTTGTGTGTATAAGGAACTAATAGCAGAGCAAATAAATGAATAAATAAAGGTGATCAAGACAATACAGCAATTGCCATGTACACTAGTAATAACAAAATAATTCAATATGTATTGCTCGAAAATTACTTCATGAAAATGTTTATATCTACAAAGTTTCTTTAAACATGTGAATAACATGAACAGCCTCAAATATCTCCAGAAAAATAACATTTACACATGAGCATTATAATTTACAGATCACAGTGGATCTAAAAATACACAACACATTTATTAACAGGCAGAATATTGTTAAAATTACACTTACTGCTCTTAAGACATTTCAGGATGTTCATATTTTGTGTGGGTTATTCACATTTTTTGCGAAAGGATAGTTTGCAAATGTAAGCATTTTCATGGAAATATACTTTTTTTTGCACTAAAACAAAGAGAAAAAAATTACTTGTCATTATTCATAGGTTATTATGATTATTATGATAGTATTTTACTGATCCGACCCACTTGAGATCATATTGGTCTGTATGAGGCCCCCGATCTAAACTGATTCTTAATATCGTTTGTGTAATTGTTGCATTTCACAAATTCTTCCCGGATTGGACCCTTTGGCGGGCCGGTTTTTGCCCACAGGCCGTATGTTTGACACCTGTGACATAAAGCCATTGATTTTCTATCCTTATTACGAAGTGAGAGTTTTACATTCAACAGGGGTTACTGGAAGTCAAACGTTTGTTTCTTTTTTTACTTTATAGTTGTGTTTTTGTGTGTGTTTTTGAGTGCAGGCTGATTGCCGCCCTGTCAGTACGATAAGCGGTGCCTATGACGAGAACATGGCAGAGTTGCTATCGCACACTGAGAAGACTGTATTAGTGTCAACACGGCGCCCGCTGAGGAGTAATCTGCCAAAACAAGCCATGTGGTCAGGTCTGTTTCCTGTCTCTGCACTTTCCGTCAAACGTGAACGGCGTCAGAGTACAGAGCTTCACGCAAACAGGTGCATTTTCATCCATTCCGACGACATCCCCGACACTTTATCCTTGTGATAACTGACGGCGCTTCCACTCAGTTCACAGAAACGATCTGATGTTCATCTTTTAACAGTGATTTAAAAGTTAATTGAAATGTTTTAATTAAATTTGGTTTGATGCGTTTAGGTGAAAGCTCAGTTAACCATTTGTCTTTTCAAGACGCACAAATGAATTCATTATTGCACGTTTTGAAACTGCTCAGTTGGCCAATTAAATTAAACTGACAAACTTATCTAATTACACAGATTTAAAGATAAAAAGCGAGTATATCTAATTAAAATGTGTGCTGAAGAACTGATCGCACTGGCAGAAGCTCATATGCAGAAATATTTTAAGAAAATTGATGAGTTTAGACAGATGTATGTGGTCTGTGTCGGAGACTGTGTGATTCGTGATATGAGAAAGAGACCAGTGGTATAAGAAATAATTGAATACCTTATTAAAGTAAAAGTTATAACACAAATATGTGAAAAAAAGTCACATTTTGTGGTCATTTTAAATCAGGGGTGTCAAACTCGTTTTAGTTCAGGGGCCACATATATGATACATATATGACCTAAAGTGGGCCGGACCAGTAAAATAATAGCATACATAAAATTATAAAAAATGACAACTCTAAGTTTTTCTCTTTAATTTAATGTAATAAAGTAAAATTACATCATGAAAATGTTAATATTTACAAACTATCCTTTGACAAAAAATGTGAGTAACCTGAACAACCACAACCTGAATTTTTTTAAAGAAAAATATTATTTTTAATAAATCTTCCTATCATTTACATGTGCATTACAACTCACATAGCACAGTGGATCTACAAAGGCATAAAACATGTAGCAACAGGCAGAATATTGTTAAAATTAAACTTATTTTTCCTAAGAAATTTCAGGTTGTTCAATATATGATCAGGATAGTTTGTAAATGTAGACATTTTGATGTAATTTTACTTTTTTTAACCTCTAAAACAAACAAAAAAAATTTAAGTTATTATTTTACTGGTCTGGCCCATTTCAGATCCAGGTAGGCTTTATGTGGCACCTGAACTAAAATGAGTTTCATTGTTAATATGTCAGTGTAATTCATCCCATGGGCCAGATTGGAACCTTTGGCGGGCCCGTTTTGGTCCACGGACCACATGTTTGACACCCGTGTTTTAAGTCCCCCTCCTCTTTGTTATTTCTCTGTCCATCTCCTCCTCAGTACTTTTCCACTTTCCTAACCACTTCTCCACTTGCTGTTTTTAGATTTGTGCCACTTGTGGAATTGTGGGTTGGACTCTTTGTTTTCACCATGTTGTGCGTTTAGTTTTGTTTGATAAAATCGTTCTTGTGAGTCTGCACAGGAAGAAAATCAGTGGTGTTCTGGAGTTGTGGCTCAACGCCTGTTGTGAGGGTGATCCCTGAACCTGACGGAGGACGCCAATGGTAAAGAGAGCTGTCAAGATCAAGATCTTAGCTTGTATTGTGCAGAAAAATGGTCTCTGTCAGTGTTTTACCACTTCAGAAATGCGATAATCGATAAACCCTAGTTTTCATGTTCACGTACAGATAGTAGACTGATTTCCTGATATTGTCTTCCACTCACATTGTGATATGACATTACTGTTTTCTATTATTATTGTTATTTTTAACATACAGATATAAAAAAACTAAATAAATCAGATTAATGGGTATACATTCACAAAGACACTGGGAGATGAAATCTAGTTAATCTGATTTCTCATAATCATATCAGAGCAAATTACATTATACTGTTTACATGATCATTTATATAATATGATAACTCCAGAGTCAGATGATGATCGGATTTTTAGTGTGAATGTAAACAGGCTCATTGTGTTTGTTATATTTTTCTCCTATAGACCTCATTTGTACTTCATATACTGCAGAAGATTAGAAGATCGGCTTATAATTCTAGAAACATTTCATGACTTCAGATAAACAGCCCCTTTTTCAGCTTTATTACCTTATTTTCCACCTAATCCAAAAGGGCTTTTAAATATTTTATTTAGCTTAACAAAATGATAATTTCCTCAGCCAATAAAGGAAAACTTCATCTCCGAGTTTATTACAAACTGTCAAAATCAACATATTGAGAGAACATGGAGTAGAAGTGTAAAGCTGCACAAAATGTAAATATACGTACCTCCCATTTTTACTTCTTACCTTTTTAAAGCCTCGAATTGTCATTTGCATGCAGATGCAACTCTGGTAACATTACAGCATGCATTTCCTTGTTGCTTTTGTTGTACTGATTCATGCTAAAGGCTGTTTCTTACATTATATCCTATATGGTTTCAGTACTCCACCTACCATCCAACCCCCCTCCACATTACAACACACAGCGCTGACCATACTGCATGTGGGCGTTTGCTGCCCAAAGGTTCTGAAGGTGGATATGGATTTCTTTCGTGGGTGCAGTGTGCCTGTGCATGAACCCTTGAGTAAAGGCAGTGAATTGAGGATCTTAAGGTCAGGAAAGCGGTGCATACATCTGAAACACCGCAATCATTGCATCTACCACATCCTTCACTTACGTTTTGCATAAATCCACTCAAGAACACAAATGTTTTTCCTCCATCTAATATGCAATATATCCAGAGCATACATGGACAGCTCCTCTGCTCCAAAAGCATACATGTCCCTGAGAAGATGTGCTGCAGATTGGATACAGCTTCAGCTAATGATATTCATAGAGCAGAACTGTATCCATTAGCTTTCTATTTCAAACACTAACCCTTTACAAGTTCTGTGGTTTATGCATCAATGTATCCTTATGAATACTAACCGTGTATAATCTTTTCATCTGCATTCAATGCTTGCATTACAGGGGGAGATTAAGGTGATTGTTCACTGTGGCCTACAGCTTGCCGTCAGACAGTTTTTGGACGGCGGGCGCATCAAATGACCTGAGCATATCAATGACCAGCGCCGCGGCCATTTATATTTAGACACTGAACTGTTGCGGTTTTTAATACAAGCCCGTGGTTGGACCTTATGAAACACATTGAGCCATTCGCTTTGAAGAGGGGAAATTGGATTATGGCTGCAGAGCATGGTAAACGCAAGGGCCAGCTCTGTTAATGAGATTGCCGTGGTTGGAGCTGCAGCTTCCACCTGACACATACTTGTTTATTGCGAGACAGATCAATAGCTTATAGTCTTGCTTTACAGAATCCCACTGATAAAGGTCAATGGCAAACTGGCAAAGAAATGACCTGCTTTATTACCAGTGTGTGCTCAAAACTCAATCGGCAGCCCTCTCATGCTCGGCGGTGATTGACCGGGGTTTGCACACGGCTTCATGGGACCTGCTGCAAATAAGGCTCATGTGCGTACGTCAGTCATCTCGTGGTGGTAGTAACGGTTGATGTGGAAAGCCAGAGAGAGAGGGAGAACTAACAGGTGGTGCCGGTGTTTCTCCTTTTTTTTTTTTTTTTTTTTTTCTGAACCACTGAGAAAACACGGGAAATAATTAGAGCGGCAGAATGAAAGATGGCGCGTCTGAAAGGAAAACAGTCAATGGGTTGAATATGAAATGCTCGTCTCCGTGTTGTGCCGTCAAAACTGGACAGAGAGTGGCATGTTAAATCAATTAACCTTTAAAAGAGATGAATTGCAATGCTATCTTCCCATAAAACGAAGCTTCCCATCTAAACACCCATGCTCTTTAGTTAATAAGATTTAGATCAGGGTGATATTTGACACTGGAAAGCATTTCAAGCCAATATCAATTCCCTTGTTCAACCTAAACTATAAATAAAAAGGCTGTTAAATCTGCACAGAGATAAGCAGGATGAGGCTGAAAATAGAAACAAAATGAGGATGCGCTTTAAAGTTTCAGGTTGGAGGTTAAATGGAACTCAAACAATTGCCGAAAGGATTAGAGGTAAACATTCCAGGAGATTCTGTGTTTGTAAATTCAACAAACGATTAAAGGATTTCTTTCTTAATCTGCACATTATTCTGTGAAAAACCGGAGTTGGCGCTGCATTTATTTGAACTTTTCCATCAGTAATAATCACACTAAGATTAATACAATGAATGAGATGCCCACACTTTAGCGACGGTTTGTTTGGGAAGAATTGTTCATTCTTTAAAGGTGCGGTGTGTAAGATTAAAGGGATTTAGGAGGCTCTAACTGCAGGAATGGAACATATCGCTGGTATTTCCATTTTCATTAGTAAGTAATCACACAAAAATGAGTTCAGTGATCAGTTTAGGTTGGTTACGATAGCATGAGCTCTGAACAGACGCCTCCTACTTCTTATGAGTGTAATCCAGGGTTAAGGTGCATTAACACTGCCTTAAGTTTGAGCTAAAGTCCTCTGAACTAAAAACTATAAAGCTGGATCGGACACAAACGTACACTGGAGTTCACTATTTTTTGGCGGCCACCATAGGTGAAGGTGGTTGGGTATTGTATAGTACAGTATATTTGGTTGCCATCTGTGATGTCACCACTAGATAAGGGAGTTCACATACATGAAACACCTCACATATTAAGAATATGATCAAGAATATAGAATATGTCTCCATTTGTACCTTCTGGAGACAGACATGGCATGATTATTGTCCCTACTTCAAACTTAGACTGAAAATGCAGGCATCTAGATTGGTGTAGTAATATTCTGCTTGGAGTTTTTCTTTTATCTGCCGTCTCACAGTCTCGTGGTGAAGGCACAGACAGAGTTCATAAAGCATTGTTAAAATTTACCCAAAGATCACGGAAAATGCAGGCATCTGATTTCTCTTTGAAACCTATGAGGCATCCAGAAAGTTGGAAGTATTTTGGCTTATTCATGTCCTTACAAGTGAACTTTCACCAGGACATTGATATTTTTGATGTGTTATCTTATTCTAGATGCGATTTCACCACTGAATTCTACTGTTATTTTTTGGGTATTTTAATAACTTTTTGTAACTCTTTTAATGTTATCCTTACATTTACACATTTATGACCACTCTTGTGTTTGTGTCAGTGTCAGAAGGATGAGGCAAGAATCACCACATTAATATCCATGAATCTTGGTAGTACAGTAGGGAATAAACCAAGGACAAATTCCGTCAATTCTGAATTAAGAATTAGAATGAAGTGGAATTCAGTTTAATTAAACACGTCACTTTGGGGTCCTGCATCATTGTGTCTGTGTTTATTTTTGCAGTAAAGTGTGGTTTGCTGTACATTATATCATCCTATATACATTCCATTGGTTGCATATTTCAAAATGTAACAATGGTTAAATGTATTGTCCTTGTCAAATAAAAGTTTAAATAAAAACAAAGTACTGTCGAACAAAACTAAGACTCACCAAACAGAATGAAGAATTCATCATTTAACTAAAAAAAACCAACAACAAACAAACAAAAAAACAAATAGAGCCAACTATAAATACAATAAAAAAAATTACCCATTAAACAAACCATGGCATTAGTTGACAAAAATAAAGAAAAACATTATAATTTGTTTTCACCTGTGGTTTAATAATGTTGTGGAATAAGATGGAGGGTGGGGCATCCCCCTCTGTGGAGGTCTGTGCTCTGAGTCCACTATTAGTTTTATTTATAGATTTTTACAGATTTTATGGACTTCAGTAATAGTACTGATATCTATCCAGGACTGCTTGCCTTTAGCCGTTCCTAACAAATTGCCCCTCATGGGATTAAATAGACCGTTTGCACTGTGTCGTACCCTTCAATAGTTAAGTGGTGGCTTCTGGAACCTCCTGAGAATCCTTTCTTCAACCTGTAAATGAAATTTCCAGCAGATTTTCTAACACACAAATGAAAAACACACGTAAAACCTTCACAAGCCAAACACTTCAAAGTGTAGCGCTGCATTACTGTGGTCCTGCCGTAAGATTTCTTCTTAGATAGACTTGATACATTACAGTGGCCAAGCAAAGAGGTCCACCTTTTTCATCTTCTGCCGAGTATGTGATTGGTTCTCTCCAGCTCTGAACACTGTTTAATTTGTCATTGCAGGCACAGTTATCTACTTCTAGAAGGAGCTTTGGAAAAGTAAGGTGAAGATGTGTATCTGCTCTGCACAGAGAGAGGCTTAGCTTAGTTTGATAAGGTATCACTTACATTTCATTGTGGATAGTTTTTGCGTCTTGCTGCAGCTCTGTCACCGTTTGTTGTTGTGCTGGGATGAGCCGAGAAGGGGAGGCTCAGAGTATATCAGTATTGACAACGCGGGAGCAAAATAGACCACCATAAACTACAGTGCAAAGCTAATAGATTTATTGATTAGCCTAGCCCTCTACCAGTTCCTCTTCTCTGTGATACAGTGCATGAAAGCCTGCTGCTGCCAGAATTATGGGAGGCATTTGTATTCCCACCAAGACCGACCCAATGCTTTTTCTCTATACCATTTCTCACTCCCAACCCCGAGCTGCACCTTCCTCTTCCCAAACCACCCGCTGCTACACAGTTCAAAGCATCCTCTGTATTAAGTCTGCAATAACCAAGCTCTGAACAACTACACTCCTCACATATTCCTTAAGACAATCAGGCGAGAATTCATGCAACTTTACGCTAAAAGACTCACTTGTTCATTTACTTCCAAGTTAAACAGTGTTTGTTCTCAATCTCTTGTTTACTGTTGTTGTTGTTGCATCCTTTTTTGGTCTTGGAGTGACAGTGCTCTAAATGCAGTGATAATGAATAGGCCTCGGGGAGTCTTTGCTGACTTGCAGCGGCAGACTAATGAGATTAGGAAAACCACCCAGGGCCTGTTAACGGCATGAGGCCTCCTATGAGGAGATACATGAGGAGGACTGGGAGATCAGTGTCGCTCTATACTGGGGGAAAATGCAGACAATATCAATATAACATATTACACCAAAAAAAAATCTGAACCTGCAGTTTCTAAATAGGCATGACAGGAGTAAATTATTTGGGAGAGTGCATCTAAAAAGACTACAGAGCTCTCAGGTGTTTTCTAGTAGAAACTCTCTTCTTTAGTCTTGTCTGTTGAGATGGGGGTAATTTTATAGACAAGTTGTTTTAGGTTTGCACAGAGAACAATCTCAGTGCTGTAAACCTTTCTAACACTTTCTTGCAGAATGCTCAGACCTATAAAATATCAGAAAAACATTGAGATCGAGCAAAACCAACTCAAATCCACATGACCCATTCATTTACTCCAAACATTTTACTCATGGTAACACATGAGAGTGAACCAGCCCTTACATGCAACAGTTTCAGATAAAACATGACCTGAAGATTGAGTTAAAACAAGAGTCACATTAACAAGCCTATACAACTTTATCAATGCTGTTCTGGACATGACTAAATGCAGCCCAAAGGCATTATGTCTCTCTCCTTCCTGAAATGAATGAAGCTGCTGCAAACATTGTTAATGGATCCTAGCTTGAGGGCACAGTTCTGATTAAGCTTCACATTTTCAAAGCAGAAGGTTGACTGACATGTGCTGGGTCAGAAACAGGTCTCGTAGACAAAAAAGGTCAACAGACCTGACAGCACGTACCACCAGAATAAAGGCTAATGAAATCATCCCAATGACCAGCCAGCGGTGATACAGTATGCATCTGGGGAAAAATGAAATACACGAGTATGTGATATTAGACTCTGCATTTCGGTGGAAGGGAATGAGTGTTTTTATGCTTGGATGACTTCAATAATGCTGCCTGTAAAAGGCAATAATACATTTGTGTGAGAGTCCACTGCATGATATGTTTACTTTCAGCTAATTTACTTCAAATGTCCTGTATATAATGAAAGAGGTGTACAGATCTAATAAAGAACACAGTTGTCAACCCTGAGGGACGACTCGAAGGAAACACTAGAACCTGTAGACACCGACCATATTTATTAAACCTGGCTGAAACCATTGATAAGATTTTACCAGAGTTGTTTAGATGTTGAATAAAGTGATCAGAAATGTCTGTTTTGGACAAATGCAGAGTGGTTCCTCCTGCTTTTTAATCTGCTTAAATATAACAGAGGAAGAATAGTTTTTCTGAAGTTGAATAAGAACATAAACTTGTTCCAACCCTTATGGTGCTCAGCAGTAGTCTCCGAAGAAAAGTTATAGAAGTTACTGACAAAGGTTTAAGGAATACTGAGTCTGATTACATTTTAAACTAGTATAGGCAATAGTATTTTCCTATTGACCAGATTATTGCACGTTTACTCCATCTCTCATAATATAAGTGAAAAGTCCTTCCGATTGGGGCCACTCTCCTCAGATTGACCCTGCTACATGAGGGATTTTCATTCTGAGGCTGTTATTCTGATTATTAGTGGAATATTAGGGTCCTTTTTAACGCAGCTATTTCCAGCCCTATGATGAAATTCAGCCAGGATGAGCATTAGCTAATCAATGAGACACAGCACTCAACCTTTACACACCAGTGTTTGTTTAGATGTTCTCCTTCCTCAGTCAATGACTCCAGGGCCACAGTAGAAAATACAAATGCAAATGACACACACACACACACACAAAAAAAGTTAGAGTTTCTGTAGTACCGCAGAGAAAACATCTGCCATATTTCAAGCATGCCAAGGGAGTGCACAAAGAAGAGCAGACACACAAATCTCCAAATCCTCATACCAGAGTAGATGAATATAAGAGCAATTAGACACAGAGGCAGTAAACTGCTCTGGGTGGGTGCACAGAACTGTAACAGCAAACAAACTCTTTGATATGGAAGAGTGCAACACTTTGCCCATGTGGTTTATTTCACTTCATACAGACACCGTCACACCACTTACCATATATTTTACTACCCTCTCCATGCCTCACTCAAGCATTCATTTAACACGGCTCAGTGTTGATTTAATTATTGCCCCCTGCAATAACTGATCTGCTCATCTTTATGTGAGATTACGAAGAAAGGTTTAACTGTCGGCCATAACAGGACGTTACAACAGCTCGTATACAGCATTTTTACAACCCCAAACAAACGGCCATTAGAGCAGGTGCTGCTGAATTAAATATAAATCTAAAAGAGCGAAATGAAAAATATGTTTGTCTGATGCAATGCATTGGCAACTATTACGCTGCAGTTAAATGATGGACACTACAGGCAGTAAAGGGATGAAAGTAGAGTTATGTGTACAAGTGAAATCAGAATAGATTTGACTTACTGAGGAGAAGTTGTGAGCTCCACAGGGCTCCCCTCTGTACTTGCATGAGAGAAGCATGTCATCCAGTTGGTGGCTCAGTCTGTCCATAAACTCCAGATTGGTTCCTTCAAAGTTTCTGGGCGGCAGAAAGAGCCTAAAGTCCGACAACTTAGTGAACCAGGCCCGGCGGTCTTCCTGAAGCAAGTCCAGAACCAGGGGCCTCACTGTCCGGTTGGCCAGCAGCAGGCCCAGCCAGTGGCCCGCAAAGTACAGGTCGCTCTTGGTGAGTTTGTAGAGGCGGATGGGGTTGTTGTTGCAGATAGTGACTGCCGGGAAGGCCAGTTCTTTGGCCCACTCTGTGTGGACTCGTGTGTACGTAGGGAAGGAAAGCCAGTGGAGTAGGCGGTTTGAGGACCAGGATAAAAGCAGCCCAAGGGAAGTGCAGAGCGCCAGCAGCCAGAACGCCCTGCGGCCCAAGGAGCCACCGGGGACGCAAACATGCCTCAGGCCGTGCAGGCGTGTCCTTGACAGCAGAGTGGAAGTGACCCGGGCCAGAGTTGGCTTTGTAGGACGGCGCTGGCGGCCCTTTCTGATCATGGCCGGGGATCCCCGTCGGAGACAGCGCCCCTCCAGGGCCATGGCAGCCCACAGCACTACTACAGCCACGGGAAAGGCTTCATTTCCCAGCCAGGCCTCAGGGGCTGGGGCCCACATGTAGCTCCAGGATAAATCCACTACTGTAATCCACACCTGGATATGTGTTTTGGCCTTGCTAGTACCAATAACTCATGAAGCCCCTGCTGCAAATAGTCTGCACACACGTGGAAGTAGCCTGAAGGAAAGCTCTCCACGTTGTCCTCGCTGGGTGATGCAGAAGCTCTGGTGAACTCAGCAGCAGCTACTTGTTGGTCATCTCCTCCATCGCTCGATCTGACACAGCTCCGATCGTCCAACTCAGCAGGGAAAAAATAAAAAAAAAAGAAATATATAAAAAAGAAACTTAAAAAAAATAGGCAAATGTGCTCTAAGCAAGGTGGCTTCTACATGAGTGACTCCAGCATCCACCGCAGTTAGTGTGACAGTGAACAAGAGAGGATGAGACAGAGAGGAGAAGGGGAGAGGGAGGGGAGGAGAGAAGAAGTGAGGAGGATGGAATACAAACTACCAAGGGCTAAGCAGAGAAGAGAAAAAAAAATAAATGAAAGAACGGAAGGTAATTAAAATAATGAGACAACAGTGGAGGGAATAGGTTGGTGTGGTGCAGTCTGTCAGAGCTTGTTCCAGCGCTGTGGTTTCTTTTCTTCTGAGTTACGTGTATGTGTTGTGCCTTGCAGAGGCTATCGGTCTCTTGTCACTACTATGTACCAGCTTTAATTGAATTCACAAAAGTCCTCCATGCGAATTTGTTTCCTGTCCTACTTTGCAGTCTGACTTTTTATGCTTGGACTCCAGCGTAATGTCACCGGTGTGCGTCTCAGCTCTCTCTCTCTCTCTCTCTCTCTCTCTCTCTCTCTCCTCCCCTACTTGGTTTTAACCAGTGATTTTAGGTCCTGTGGGTAAGTAACCACGGGGCAGCTTCATCTCGGAGCAGATCTGCTTCTCGGTACAACAACCACAGCCAGAAACATGCTACTGCACACTTTCACATGGAGAAGGAGGCACTCGAGCGCAAACGTGGACATACACTCACAGCGGTCTCCTGCAGGAAACCAGACCAGGGATAATCTGTTGTGTCACACTCTGATCTCAACATCTTTCCCCCATTTCTCTTTTCTTGCCTCTCCTCCTCCTACTTAAAGACAGCATCTCAAAAAAAAAAAAAAGAAGAAAAAAAAAAAGCTCAATATTCCTCTCGTGTCTGCGCTCCTCCTAAAAATACTCCCTCCAAATCACATCCATCAACTTGCCCTCACGCTCCTCCTCCTCCTCCTCTTCGCTCTCGTGTCAGTCAAGCCCCGTAAGCTCGACCTCCTGTCGGGCTCCCTCTCCTCCTCCTCCTCTTCTTTTCCACTTTGTGCATGCACTCTCTCACTTGTCTCCTCCGTCAGGCAGAGCTCCTCCGTGCGCTTCTCTCCCTGCGTGTCCTTGTCAGATCCATCCAGCTTTGCGCCCTCTCTCAGCTCTGAATGACTTCTCTCCCCTCAGTGGTCTCTCCTCGTTTCCTCCTCCTCCTCCTCCTCCTCCCCCCCCTCCTCTATTTTGTCTCTGCCGTTTTTTTGCGCCGCTGTTCTGCTCCCGTTTTCCAGGCAGCCTGTCCTCCCGCTGCACCTCTTCTCCTCCTCCTGCGCCACAGCTCTGTCCCCGCAGCCCGTGCGTCCGTCACTGATGAGAGCGCCCGTCTCTCTGCGCGCTAACACGCACCGTCCTTCGCCCCCCTCTGTTCGTCTGCTGCTGCTGCTGAGCCACGGCGAAGGGAGGCTGTGCATGTATGAGCCCGGTTTGTGTGGAGCAGGGAGGAACACTTCTCCGCCGATCCCTCTTGGTACTTTTCGTCGCTCAGAAAGAAATTCTAAAGCCCTTTGGCACGAATGTTGCTCTAAATGCTATGATGCCTTCAATGTCCTTGTGCAGCTATGAATACTTTATCTCATGGATGTCAAACTCATTTTGGTTCAGGGGCCACATGCAGCCCAGTTTGATCCCAAGTGGGCCGGGCTAGTAAAATAACAGGATAATAGCCTATAAATAATAAGTACAAGTTTTTTTCCTTTGTTTTAATGCACAAAAGTAAAAGTGTAATTTTAACAATATTACAGTTTATCATTTACACGTATGTATTACAACTTACAGACCACAGTGGATCTACAGACATGAAACATTCACTAATTAATATTGTCAAAATTACACTTATTTTTCTTGAGAAGCTTCAGGTTCATGGTTGTTTGCATTATTCTATTTTATTGTGAAAGGATAATTTGTAAATGAAAACATTTTCATTGTGTAATTTAACTTTTTAAACACTAAGAAACAAAAGAAAAGTTTGGAGTTTCATCATTTATAGGTTATTATAGTATTAATATGTTACTAGTTTGACCCACTTTAGATCGAATTGGTCTGTATAAATATGTAAAATAAAATGAATTCATAATTTGGAATTTTTGCATTTTGCAAATTCATACCATGGGTAGTAATGGACCCTTTGGCAGGTTGGTTTTGACTGGCAGGCCATGTGTTTGACACTCCTGCGTTATCTGTTCCAGTCATGTAAACCTCTGGTAGCTCTGAGACCAACATTCCTTTTGACTAAAACCCATTCTCTCATTAATTGTCACAATTTCACATTTAGATTCAAGACCGTGTCTTGGAAACTACAACCAACCAGGATTTTTGACTTAGTTTTTCCCTTTATTAGTGGCTCAAACTTGATAAAATGTCACTACTTTTATTCTGGAGGTGTTTTACCTATAGACCAGTGCTATTCTTATTTTCTTGTAGCCTTTTAATAAAAAAAATGTAGTTCCCATCTTTCCAGTCGAATTCCATCAACAAAAACCTAAGAACTCTTAGCTGGGTTCTAGTATTAGTGTTGGTTGTCTTCTGTCGCCACAGTTACCATGGTGACAGATGCTCAACAGATGTTGTTTTTTCTACACATTGACATATACTTCAATATATTGAATTTACATCTCTGTTTCAAAGTTTTAAGTTACCATGTTCAGGAACAGGTGGTTTTGCCTGCAAATACAAATATTTTAAGGTCTCATCAGTCTCCTCTTTTATTATTTTATTCAAAAATACATGCATTCATAACAGATTAGTCTTTTCAACAAACCCTTGATGTCCTTTACATTTATTGAAAGTGGAAAGAGAATTAAACATTCATTTCTTTGAATAAATGAGCATAAATTGTAAACGCAAGGGCAAAATTAAGGTTAAGAGTCATTGGTGTGTGTGCATTATGTATTCATAACCGAGAATGATTTATTATTTTTCAAGGAAAACACAGATAATCACATAAGTCCAAACAGAGTCCCATTAAAATGAATGTGTGTCTTTATACATACATACATGCATGAAAGAGACTGAAAAACATTACTGAAATGAAAGTGGTCAGATAAAAGTCATTGCCACCTACATACTGACTGAGACTGTTCATACTTTATCATCCATACAAATCTTGAATTAAAGTAGTGTTTCAGTTTCGCAGCTTGTCTTGAGTGGCTCTTTGTAAAAACATCAAACGCCCACACAACAGAAACTCTCCAGTATTCTGTCAAAGGACAATATCCTACCACCCTATTTCTTCTTTAAAACCACTTTGGAGAGTGCTTTTGATGCTTTAATTTAAGGGTTTTTCCCCCTATCAGAAGACTTGGGTGCAGCATTTTGCACAGTCTGAGCCATAGAATCAGAAAAATTGCAACTGCTCTGAAGAGAAAACAGACCAAAATGATTTTCTGGAAATAATGTGCAAAATTTAAGTTGGAGCTTAGTCACATATTCATTTTAAATAGGCAGAGTAAAAGGGCAAATACTTTATTCTATAGAGAATGCTTGGTATTTCAAAGTGCTTATAGTGATTTTTAAGAATCTCTCAGCATTTATTGAAAGGTATTTACTTACTCCATATTAAGATGCAGAACCTTGTTCAACATGTTTTGATACCATGTAGGAAATAAAATCCCGTCTGACAGTGAAAAGTACCAGACAGCCAAAAATTATAACCGCAGAAAGATACTGAGTGAAAACCACAGAGGAAATTCAGAAAAGAATCTCCTGTGTTTACTCATTAAAAGTCTGATGATAGCAGCTAAAACTTAAGAATAAAGGCATCATTTTAGTCAAATGAAAGCTAATTTTGATGGAAATGTGACATATTAGTTCATACTTGCTTTGTAAATATCTCATCATCCAACCAGCCATCTCTGTCCAACACAGTAAACTTAAAAACACTTCATCCAAAAACAGGAAGCATTTGAGCCAACACTCAGTACTGTAATGCATGTTTCTTTTTTTTCATGTTAAAAATCTAGGTTTGACTCATTAGCATTCATCAAACTTCTGCCAATTACAGAAGAGAACATCTTCATTCTGTGTGAGTTAGGAGTCTATTTTTATTTCACTTACTTCTCGAAACATCTTAATTCTCCCCCTCAGTGTTTCTGCAGCATAAACCACGAGGTAGAAATTGAAAATCCCAGAACGCTACTCATGCTGTGTATTTTGTCATGATGTGTGGTGTACTTTCATGTCATGAGTCACTGACTCTGAGCAAATTATTATAAAACACTACTAACTGGAGAAAATATCAAATTTTCTGCAAGCTTATCAAATTGTACAGGCTTGACATTATTTTGACTTGCGTATCCACTGGTATTCATTGCTTTTGTTGATGTTCAGCAACAATAAATAACAACACTGTGATCTCGCCTTTAAATATGTAATAAAACAGACATTTTTAACTCAGGAGCTATTTAGCCCCCACATGTGCCTAAAGAAACATTTCACACTGTCAAAAGAAATCAACGTAAACCCCAAAACATCATGTGCACACATGCAACCAACAATGGAACACATCTTTTTCCCAAAAAGCCAAATCCAGTACTGTGAAACATGTTGAAAGACTAAAGCACAACCATGAATAATGCATAACTGGCCGGAATAATAAAAGAAAATAAAAAAAAAATAAACCAACAACACAGCATTAAAATGTCAAATGCATGCATGTGCACTGGTTCCCCCCTAACACCTATTGTATGCTGAAGTCACACACATACACACATCCAGCCTACAGCTAGAGTCAGAGGCAGCCTTCCAGAGCCTGGATCCACAGGCTGAATAATTAGCCTGGAGCCATAAAGAGGGTTTCTGAGTCCAGCAATGCAGTCAGTGTAAAGAACAGCTCAAAGGCTCAACATATCCAATTTGCAATTCTAAAACATAAGGGAAATCACTGATTAATTAGGGGTAAAGCCAACTCAGGCATCAGATACTATTACACAGCATCTTATAGCTGCAATACAATGCTACAGCATGTGCTTCCTATAAAGTATTCCTGACATGTGCACTTTCATCAGCAGCATTATGTGAGATCAAAGGGCACAAAGGGGGTGTACTGGTCATGAGAGATGAGGCCTGATCGCCGGAGAGAGGCCTGTAAATATAAACCACAATTAAACATTCATAGATTCATGCTAATGAGGCCCAGAATGCTTTTGGAGAATGTGGGTTGAAGACTGCCTAATGGCCCGACAGTGGCAGGGCAGGCCGCGCAGACGAGAGGCGCTGTCTTCACGCGCTGGCCTCGTCTGCGGAGGAACAGGTGAGGCCGTGACACCCGCGAGAGTGGATGACGGATGAGGTAAGTGGGTAAAAACAGTGTATCATGTGACAAGGTTGCCATTCATCAAAAGCCGGACTTGATTTGAAATGACAGCGAAGGCAGGAAAGGCGATCAATGGCTCCTCTCTGCGTTATGAGTTTTCTAATCGGAGTGAAGTAACATTTCTCAGGTGGGAGAAAAGGCATCCATAAGGGGAAGGGAGGGGAGG